>LR990935.1:3072816-3334036 GCA_905163415.1 Noctua fimbriata
AAAACACTCAGATCATTTTTTTTTCGTTGCTATGCTGACTTTACGACTTACAGAAGTTACTCTTAAAATATTTCGTGTATGAATAGTTAGACCTTATATAGCCTATCAGTGGCGAAGGTTCCATACAACTCGATTCTTATCGGATTCCCTTTGAAATATGGCACAGTCAGTATTCTATAGACAAATAATATAATCACATTAAAGATTTGTACTCTGGCTTACCTCTTACAAAAATTGACCCTTCGCTACTGTAGTCTATGGCACTCGGGGATGACGTAGCTACCCATTACTGAAATAATTTTCGGAATTACATACGAAGATTTAACTTCTACATCCAAACTTAACATTTTCATAATATTTCTTTTTAGTAGGCAATTTTGTCCCACTACTGGGCAGAAGCCTCCCTATAATATTAGTGTAGAAAAACTAACATCATTCCATTTTTCCAGCGGCAGAACCCACTTAGAACACAACACAGCTGTCTTCAAGGAACTGATGAAGATTCTCAAACTACCCGCGGACCACTACAAGAACATACTCACATTGATAAAGCTACAGAACTACGCGCCGCTTATCACGCACTTGAACCATCCTGGGAGGATCATGATCGCTGTCCATCTGATCAATGATGTACTGGAGACTGACTGTTTGATTTCTACGCCTGAAGATGTAAGTCAAGCTAAATATTTTTTTTTAAATTCAAATTCTCCCTTGTTCATCTGCTAGAAAATAAGAAAGAAAGAAAATACATTTATTTGGCACATGCCACAAGTGCACACAGTATAAAAAAATAACAAATAAAAACAAAAAATTAAAAAACTTAAATCTAAACAAAAAATAGAATAGTGTGACACTGTGTGCCTTCACAGCTGCGCCAAATAGGCCCAGTTCAGCAAAATGCCGGACAACTAGTGCCCGACGCTGGCTTTCAACTGGACCTGAATTAGTGAGGTTACGGATATGAAGCAGTTTTATATTTTCTGTCAATGGTGGTGGTGAATAGATATTTAAATATGAGAAATAGAGAAACAGATCTGCAAACAAAAAAAAAATAAACTAGAGTGACTAAACGAAAGTGAAAAACAAAAAAAAGAGGTAAGCGCGTGTCAAAAACATTGGTTGTGCATAAAAATGTCCTTGATTATTTAATAATTGTTTAGTAATTGTATTGTGACGGTATCCATTTTTAGTAAATAACATTTTTCGACCCAGAAACTGTCAAGCTCAAGTTAAATTAGGTAGGAACGTACATCATATTAGGGATTCATTTAGAGCAACCATATCCAGCTAACGTAGCATTTCTATGAGTAACTGCCGCAAACGACTTCTGAAAGTGCCTATCGTCTTGATTAGTCTTATCGGTGGTGGCAGGTTATTCCATACTTTGGAAGCCGCATAACGAAAGCTGCCTCAGCTGTATTATGCGACTGACCTGCTAGATTTCTTCACATTGATAATAATAAATATCAATGCATTTTCGCAATGGCGGAAATGTCAGAAATGACAGATTTGAAGAATAGACGGATTTGTTATTGGGGAGTTTGTTCCAAAACTTCTTCCCATCTAAGATACTAACACCTGTATCTAAAGGCTGTAAATAGGCCTTTAACATGGCTATGTTGACCCTTAACAGGGTTATGTTCGGCTAAAAGGCACTTGTCTCCCCGTCTTTGCGATCATTTTTTTGTTCTAGACCATACCTGGGAACCTTCTAGTTACGGATATATTAGGGGTCAAAGTTCTAACTTTCTCACAAGTTTTTTTTTTAAATACATGTTTTTAATGTAAGATTTTTACTTTACACACCTCCACGACCCCCGTACTATTCAATCTATCCATCAGCACAATGCTTTGAGTACTTTCCATCGAGTCCTACCGTAAAACGTGATGTTTCACCCCAAAAAAAAAGTCGATTCCCAGCAATAATTTTTGCGTAAAGTTACTTAGTTTGTTGTACAGAATGCTTGGTTGACAGCTTCGTGAAGGGACTGTTTACACCCTGTATAGTCTAGTTTAAGTAATTACTAATGCAAACATTTTTGTGCAGTAGACAAGAGTTGAAACGAAGTAAGAACCGACAAAGAAAGCAAAGCATTCTAACTATTGACAGTTCTTACTTCAAGCAATTACAAAACGGCTTATGTTTAACTTACCACCAGATATAGTAACATATAACAGACAAAAATAGTAAATGATCACCAAAATTAAACCCGCATCTTAATGTAAAATTATAACCAAAGTTTTAATATCTCGCTATCCTGTTTAGGCAAAATGACTCCAAATAAATCATTGTTAACCCAAAAGTAGTAAATGATCACCAAAATTAAACCAGCATATTAATGTAAAATTGTAACCAAAGTTTTTACATCTTGCTATCCGATTTAAGTAAATTGACTCCAAAAAAAATCATTTCTAACCCAAAAATTGTTATTGAAAACCGAATTATTAGCCACATTTCAATTTAAAATGACATGCAAAAAAATAACATCTTGTTATCCGATTAAAGTAAATTACCCTCAGCAAAGAAAATATTTTGCCAAACATAGTAAATAAGTTCCTAACCTTATGTCCCAAATTGATTAACCACTAACAAAAAAAAAAAAAATATGTGCGTTTCGTTTACTCAACCGAATGCTATGCCTAAAATAAAAATAAAACTCTTACAATTTGAATAATCCTTTTTTTAATTATTTTAAAAAATCATAAAAAAGTTAGTCCTCTTAAAACTAATAATAAACAGTTTAAACATCTTAAAACTAAACTAATAATAAACATTAAAAAAATCTTAAGAAGAATCAGTCTTCTGTTGATTTACTGCACAATTAATGCTTCCTTAGCTTTGGCTGATCGTCCTCTTTTGCGCTTCATGCCAATCGGAATAGCTCTGGCCTCTGAAGGTGGCTGAACGTGCTTAAGCCGAATACTTTATTTGGTAATAAGCCTACATTTTATGGCAATGACAGTGGTTTATTTAGGTAGAAATAGTGCATTAATTTGCTCGCTAAGATTTGGTGATCATTTACTACATTTGGTGTTCGAATACAATTTGAAGTGCAGTCGTGACTAAAATAGCTAGTACTATTGTAATTTTAGACTTTATTTTTCTGGTGTCAAGTATCTATTTTTGGTAAAAGAACTAAGGGTATCAAAGCATTTTATGGTGGTCATTATATTTAACCCCTTACAAAACTACAGAATAAATTGACTTTTGGCTTGTTTTTATACTGGTGTAAGAAGTGGTGAAAAGCGGTTGTTTTAGGGATCTTGTCGTTTGTGATTTTTGACGTTCAAAAATTGCTAATTTTCTGTCTTATTTGAATATTTGTTTTCATAATTCCTTTCGGTAAATTGTGCTGCAGTCATGACCATGAACCTAGGTGTAATTCATGTATGTTTTGTTTGATTCATTCAGGTGGAAGCCGTGCTTACAATGTTGGAAGTGTTAGTAAAGGACCAGCCTGATCAGCCGACTGCAGAACCTGACGTTGAAGACTTTATGGAGGAGCAGGGCTTGCTGGCAAGGTATGTTGTAACTGTTTATTTATGTCTTCGAGTAGTATGTTAGTCGGTAGCCTTTTTTGTTTGATTTAGCTTACTTTCTGCCAACTGGTTGCTATGTCTTTCACATGAGCAACAGCATGACAATCAGGCCCGAAGACACCTGAGAACTCGATTCCAGCCGGCTTCCTTTCGTGAACAAGGCACTCTACTTAGTGGCTTGTGTCTACTGCAGTGAAATAGTATATTTCATAGACATGTGTTGCTATATTACTTATGTATGCGTTTTCATACAAGATTGTAGGTTGTTGTCAATTTCAGTCGTTTCCTAGACCATAGAAGGTTAAGAGCGTTAACCTGTTACGGAATTTCATACAAACTTTCAAGGGATTTTGTTTCCAAATGACTGAACCGATTTTAATGAAACTTCGTACATATAAGCAGGATAGATAAGTCTAAAGATTTGACAGAGAACTTTTCGAAAAATAGTGTTACAGCTAAATTAGATCGATTTTAGATTTTCCATAGAAACAGATTTTCCAATTATCTTTTTTTTAAAAAGACATTTAGAAAAGTTCTCTGTCTAATTTTTAGACTTATGTATCCTGCTTATGCATACGAAGTTTCATTAAAAACGGTTCAGTAATTAAAAAAAAAAAACACTTGAAAGTTTGTATGAAATGCCGTAAGACGTTAACGCTCATAATAATATTCAGAAGGAATATCGGGACCAAAATTGTATCGACATTATTACTACAGGAAACGGGATATTTACCATGTTATGGTAAATATCCCGTTTCCTGTAGTAATAATGTTAGTGACCATGATAGTTTAAAATTGTATCGACAACCCGTTAAGTCAAGATTGTGCATGTTGTGACTGTATTGACCAAGCAATCATTGATTAGTCGTCTGTTTCGGCGTATTTTTTACCATTTTTTTCTTGTCCTTTTTCCAGACTAATCCACCACTTCAAATCCGAGTCAGCGGACCGCCAGTACCTCATCCTGTCGGGCGCGCGCAAGGCGCTGCAGGCAGGCGGCGCCGCACGCATCCAGCACACGTTCCCGCCCATACTGTTCCACGCGTACCGACTGGCGCACACATACAAAGAGCTCAAAGACACGGTATGCAGCTAACAAAAATGGTGGTACTTTCATACAAGCTCAAAAATAAAATAAACGTGGTCTTGACTTATTGATAATTCCAAACTCCGATCCTCAGCATGTACACGCGACTACCAATCAAGCTATACAAAACCAGTTTATGCAGATCTCTAATTATATAGAAAATCTATACAAAGCGAGGCCAAGTTATACTGGAAATGTACAGCTTCATGAGCCGCCGTGTGTACAACAGTTTCTTATTGGTAAAGTATTGCAATATAGTCATTTTGTTTCAGGACGACATGTGGGAGAAGAAATGTCAGAAAATATTCCAGTTCTGTCATCAAACCATCAGTATGCTGGTCAAAGCTGAATTAGCTGAGTTGCCTTTGAGGTAAAACATTATTTTATATTCCATACTTGTTATGCCATTGAAATTTCCATAGGCTAAATATGCATGTTGCCAGTTGTAGAAATAATTCTAGTCCAGCATTCAATCTCAATATGTAAATTAAAATAATAAAAAATATGTTCATAAGCACAAACAACAAACTATTATGAGTACTGCAATAACTACCTTCATTTAATGTTGATAGATAAATTAATATTACGTGTGCATTTGACCTAATTATGTATATTTTAACAGATTATACCTCCAAGGAGCGCTCGCAATAAGCGAGATCGGCTTCGCGAACCACGAGACGATAGCATACGAGTTCCTCTCGCAAGCGTTCTCGCTGTACGAAGACGAGATATCGGACAGCAAGGCGCAGCTCGCGGCCATCACTCTGATCATTGCTACCTTTGAGCAGATCAACTGCTTTGGTAAGTATTATCTTTTATAATAGTTCATGTCGTGGTCAAAATATTTGCCAGTCAACGAGGTGGTAGCGTGATTACTGAACCGAAAAAGTTGGTAAATTAAATGGAATTTCAAATTTTAAAATTGAACTGAAGTGTAATAAAAAAAGATAGCAGAGTATAAGTATCAAGTATTACATGAAAGGGACAGATTTTAGCTAGTTTCAATTTCGGAAGCATGTAGTTTGATTCGTGGTTCAATATAGTCTGTACGGACGCCAGCACATCAAGCTACCCGAAACTGTCAAATGTTCCCAATAAAACTTGAATCTAATGCTTTAGGGATAAAGTTGAAAATCTATTAAAGAAATTTGACAGAAAGAAATGTACTGTGTAGCTTGATGTGCTGGCGTACTGACTGACTGTGTGTGGCTGACTGACTGAAGGTGGAAGGATCGCCGTTACTCAAAAATCAACTCTGAACACAATTGCAAAAATTCTAAACTCCCTTTTACATCTCCAGGTGCCGAAAACGCAGAGCCAATGCGAACACAATGCGCGCTAGCGGCTAGCAAGTTATTGAAGAAACCGGATCAAAGTCGCGCCGTAGCCTTGTGCGCACATCTGTTCTGGAAAGCAGCCAAAGATGGGAAGCAGGTATGTGACATCTGCCTGGCCTTTTCCCAACTATGTTGGGGTCGGCTCCCAGTCTAACCGGATGCAGCTGAATACGAGTGTTTTACATGGAGCGACTGCTTATCTGACTTCGACAACTAGTTACTGTGTAAAACTGGTAGTCAGATTTTCGGCATTCAGACTATCATAGTTCTACCAATGACAGCCGAGATCCATGGCGTAGGGAGTGACTTATTGACGACAATTAGCTTGGGCCGCTCAGAAAGCAGCGGTGGCCCAGTGGTGGCGGCCCTGACTTACGAACAGTATGTCGTGGGTTCGAACTCAGGCACGCGCAATTTATTTCATCACTACTGCTCTCAAAACGGTGAAGGAAAACATCGTGAGGAAACCGCATGTCCTAGAACCAAAAATTTAAAGATCTGTGACATCTACCAACCCGCACTGGGCCCGCGTGGTGGATTATAGCCCATTCGCTCTCATAGAGAGGAGGCCTGTGTCCCAGCTGTGGGAACATTATAGGCTGATTATGCACGCTTGGTCAGAAAGTACAATGAAAGACGTCATTTGCTTCGTTTCACTTCGGACTATACGAATCGACACCGCGCCGCACAAAATTTCTCAAATGTGATTGGTTCAAGCTAATTCCATGTCGAAATGTGAAATCGGTGGGAAATAGATGGTCGTCCATCCGTAGCTTGACTGCGGCAACTGTACCTTGATATCGATAAACCCGTGATAATAAATTAGTCTAACTGTCTGAAAAACCATAATGTATTAAATTAGTAAACCATGTTCCCATTCCCCTTAGTGGCCGCTAAACGACGCGTCCCGCGGGCTGGACTGCCTGAAGAAGGCGGCGCGCGTGGCGCAGCAGTGCATGGACGGCGGCGTGCAGGCGCAGCTGCTGGCCGAGCTGCTGGGCCGGTACGCGCTGCTGCGGGAGAGGGGGAACGCTAGTCTCACCACCAACCTTATTGATGCGGTGAGTGCCTACTACTTTTATTTATTTTATTTACCCGACTGCCAAGGAAGGGTTATGTTTTTCGCGCGTATCTTGTATGTTTGTTTGTTTTTTGTAAATTTCTTTATTACCTCGTATGTTCCAAATGGCTGGGTGGATTTCTACGATTAAGGTATCATTAGATTCGTCTCAAAACCACGTGTCCTTAGATAGGCGATTTTTGTTTGAAAAAAACAAAATGGTGGATTTTTGACGCTAAATTGTAAGTCGTTAATATTTTTTTTTCCACCAAGCTGTCGTATAAGGTGTCAAAATGTAGGAAGTTAAAAGGAGATTACAAATATATATTTATATATCGGTACATAATACAATTTGCAGTCAGGTTTTTTGATACTTTTAATTAAATGCTACTTGATCATCTGTCTAGTATTTAGCATTTTCTCAACTATTTGTTAGGCTTGGCTTACATCCTAACCGGATGCAGCTGAATACCAGTATTTTACATGCAGCAACTGACTATCTGACCTCCACAACCCAGTTAGTACTGGGTAATACAAGACCCATTGATAAAACTGGTAGTCATAATTTTGGGCCATTGACTACCTATGTGTGAACAAAAATGTCGGTATTAAATTAATACAGTTAAACCAGTAAAAGTATGCGCTTCGGCAACCTTCTTGTTTCCGAATTAGTACGAACGCCGCACCGAGTAACGCCCTACAAAGGAAAAGCTTCTAAGTTTTTGAATGCCGCGCTTTGTCGTAGTGCACCTGAGAGAAAGCTTCATACAAACGCGCAATCGTTTGTATGAAGCTTTCTCTGATGGATTACCTTCTCTGGTCGCGGATCTTCAAAGATTTTTTATAAATTGGTTACAAAAGTGCAATACCTACACGGTACAGGGCTGCGGGACTGTTCGAAAGAGATACCGCGGTCCTGGAACACAAAGGGCAAAGAAGGAACATGGATGGGTTTTAGTCAGTAGAAGTCTGACACTCCCTTCCGCTCCGCCCAGAGCGGGGGAGGGTCATTTGATGATTTTCCTATCCTAAAAAAAAAAACCTACACGGTCAAAATATATGGAACTGCTGATTTCTTAGAATGATGTACTGAATACGTGGTAACCGTTTTCGCGTCGGTGTCCCTTCCACGCTGTATACGATTGCATCATCGCGCGTTCTATTGTCCAAAGATACTTCCCGAACCGCATACTCTTCCTCGCTCATCAGTATCTATCTACATTACTTATGTATTTCGTAATATTTTAATTTCCTTTCTATCCTACCCAGGTAATCCAGAAAATCCGTGAAGAACTAGCCAACTTAGACCAGTCAGAAGAAGTGGAACAGATCACGAAACACTTCCACAATACGCTGCAGCATCTCAAGAACAGGATGGAGACTCCCGACCCTGATGGGCTGGGGTATGAGGGACTTACTCTGGCTTAAATGTGGTGAAGAGTGGAAGGTGTGGGGAGTGATTTTTGTGGTATTTTGAAGTAGAAGAGTTATCATTGGTATATAGGGTCTGAATTAAGTCGAAATTGTTTTGAATTAGGGTCAAATTGATACACAAAATAATTAGATTTGAAATTAGAAGGCCGATCATCTACAGATTCTCAAACCCAGAACATCTGTCCAACTATTGTACTGGGTCTGTGAATCTGTTGTAGATGCTTGCGCACATTAGATGACATCTATTTTTTATACAAAGAGACTGGTGTGGACTGCTGTAGTGTGCGATGAAATAATGTAAGAGGATTATATTTCTGATTTGCGTTGCGTCCTGCCCCGCACGCGTAGCAAGACAGATCAACAAAAGAAATCGTGTCATTTTGTCGATTCTTCCGTCGACAAAACCTGTTACTACGGTGGTCATGCTACTCGTTCTGGTGCGTCGGCTATGCAACGATTCAAAATTGAACGACTATCATCAGTAAAGAGAAATCCGTTAATGTCAATTGAACTTCATCATCATTCTCTTGCCCTTATCCCAATTCATTTGGGATCGGCGCAGCATGTCTTCTTCTACCATACTTCTCTATTTACTCGTCATCTCATCAGACACCTCCTCGTTTATGGAAATTTAAAATATCACAGAAATTACTTACAGAAGATCACTGTGTTATTGTTAATTGTAAAATAATGGCAACATTGGTGATGCTGCCGATACTAGGTAAATGGAATGTTTGTTACACAGCTACATTCCTAATATTTTAATGTAATAACGCCCATTTTTACTAACACTAACGAGATAGCTAAGTATTATTGCGCTGTTGGAATTACCACTCTCGGCGCTGAGCCGAACGGCGAAAATCCAATAATGTTGTTACAGTCAAGATCAGCCAGCACATCAAGATACCACAAACTGTCAAGTTTCGTCAAATGAATTTAAACCATAAAATTTTGACGGTTAAGTTTAAAATTGATTGAGAAAATTTGACAGTCTGTGGTAACTAGATGCGCAGGCGACTGTACTTTCTTTAGACATTCATTTAGTGTTAGTTATAACGGTCGAGACTTTGATGTAAAATCTCATGTTGTAATAATTATGTGTAAATAAGTTAAGAACATTATTATTTAAAAGTATTTTAATAATTTAGTTGTACGTAAATAATGCAAGTTTTATAGAAGCAATATTATATTTCGTGTTATTTTCATGATGCGTTTTATTTCATAATGCCAGGCTGGATCCATTAGTAATAAAATCTACCGACGACTCTTACGTCCTGTCTCAATCCTAATTCTGATTAGTTTGATACTGATATTTGGCGGATCTACATCTACCTAGTCTTTTCCCAACTATGTTGGTGTCGGCTTCCAGTATAACGGGATGCAGCTAAATACCAGTATTTTACATGGAGCGACTGCCTATCTGACCTCCACAATCCAGTTATTACTGGGTAATACGATCCTCGGTAAGACTGGTTGTCAGACTTTCGGGCCATTGACTACCTTGTAACGATTGTTAAAGATCTACAAATGACAGCCGGAACCAACGGCTTAACGTGTCTTCCGAGGTACGGAGGAAACTGTATGTAATGGGTGGTCACCCATCCACGGACCAACCTAGTCAATCGCGGCTTAACCTGAAGATCAGCCCGAGCGGCTGCTATTATTTGGCAGATAATTCCATACAAAATATTGTTCCCTGTTCATTTGTTTGATAGATTATGCTGACTTTTATTTACCCTGTTAACGCTTTTTACCCTTGACATAAACCACATTTACCCTTTGAAGGCCCGGAATCCACTAAAGCGGAGACGTGTGGAAATGTGCGAAGCGGAGAGGAGAGGTGCTTAGGAGCTAAGGTGTATTGAATGTCGGTTGACAGACGTCATCTCGTCAAGATCAGTTCCGTGCATGTTAATCGTTTATAAATATAAAACTCACCTATAAAAGCCACAAATAACCGAAAAGTGTTGATAAAATATCTCAATAAACAAGTACGAGTGTTATCTCAGGACCATATACAAGAGAAGTGAAAATATAACAACAAATAGTAAACAGTGTTCAAAATTTATCACAATGAAAAAAACTTAAATAGGTCAACTACTAACGATATTACCTCATACAACCTATTATTCAGTACAAATAAAGTGAAAATAATAGTGAATACGTGAATATAATTAAATAAATTAACAAAAAGTGAACTAAAAATATTGATTCTCAAGAGTCATCACGAATCGTCTCGCGCGCAGGTTTGACGATTTTCAGCCTCCCGAACAAGCCGGATTCCGAAAAGGCTTTAGCACCGTAGACCACATACATACGCTGCGGCAGGTTATACAGAAGACCGAAGAGTATAACCTGCCTCTCTGCTTAGCGTTTGTGGACTACGAGAAAGCCTTCGATTCGATCGAGACTTGGGCTGTACTGCAGTCTCTCCAACGGTGCCAAATCGACTATCGGTACATCGAGGTGCTAAAGTGTTTGTACAAAAACGCCACCATGTCAGTCCGACTTCAGGACCAGACCTCGGAACCTATCCTTCTGCAGCGAGGCGTGAGACAGGGAGACGTCATATCTCCGAAACTGTTCACCGCTGCACTGGAGGATATCTTCAAGGTTCTGGACTGGAGAGGGCTAGGCATCAACGTCAATGGCGAGTACATCTCTCACCTTCGATTTGCCGACGATATAGTGGTCATGGCTGAGACCATGGAGGACCTCAGTACAATGCTCGATGACCTTAGTAGAGCTTCCGAAAGAGTGGGTCTTAAAATGAACATGGACAAAACCAAAATCATGTTGAATGCCCATGTAACACCCACTCCTATCAAGATCGGAGACTCTACACTCGAAGTTGTAGACGATTATGTCTACCTGGGACAAACGATCCAGTTAGGTAGGTCTAACTTCGAGAAAGAGGTCAATCGTCGAATCCGACTCGGCTGGGCAGCGTTCGGGAAGTTGCGTGGTATCTTCTCGTCCAACTTACCGCAGTGTCTCAAGACGAAAGTCTATGACCAGTGTGTGTTGCCAGTGATTACATACGGGTCCGAAACGTGGTCGCTCACAATGGGCCTTATCAGAAGGCTTAAAGTCACCCAAAGGGCAATGGAGAGGGCTATGCTCGGAGTTTCCTTGCGTGATCAAATCAGAAATGAGGACATCCGCAAGAGAACCAAGGTAACCGACGTAGCCCGAAGAATAGCCAAACTTAAGTGGCAGTGGGCAGGGCACATTGCTCGCAGAACGGATGGCCGATGGGGCCGAAAAGTTCTGGAGTGGCGACCGCGAACCGGAAGACGCTGCGTTGGAAGGCCTCCCACTAGGTGGACCGATGACCTGGTGAAGGTTGCAGGGATCCGCTGGATGCGAGTCACACGGGACCGGTCAATGTGGCGACACTTGGGGGAGGCCTATGTCCAGCAGTGGACGTCTTTCGGCTGAAATGATGATGATGATGATGAACTAAAAAACATCAACTTTTTTTTTACGAGGGTTGCAGTAAAAAGTTCAAAACTTATAACGGTGAAACGTCCAGTGTCGGTCGCCTCGATCATTGAGAAAGCTTATTTCAAAACCCTACGCTAAGTTGATTTGGTCTAGCGGTGACAACACCTGATTGAGACGCGTGTCGCGAGTTCGAACCCAAGCGACGACAGCTCTTTTTGTGAATTTAAATAATTTAAAAAAATGTCGTCTACTTTGAATAAGCTGGTAAGCAGTGACCGCAAGACGACAGCACAAGTCACTTGTAACATTTGCAAGAAATGTGTTAATGTTAAAAAGACTGCTCTATGTTCAATTTGCAAAAGATATGAATTTGACTGTGTGGGATATCCAGAATCTACTTATCGCCTATAGGACATCGAGGCAAGAAAAAAGTGGTAATGCAGTATTTGCATTAAAAACAAAACAGACACAAATAGTGATGTAGCTACTTCTAACATAACACTTAGAAGAAAATATTATAACACTCTTCAAGTAAACCTTCGTCTCAACAACAGATGATTCCCAAGCAACTATGACAAATTCGAGGCAAAGATTTCTACAGAAAACTCCTTCGAATCTCTGCCGCTAGATGAAGATATCGATATTCTGTCTCATACTTTGAATAGAAATCCACAACTGTTTAGAAGCTGTCCAAATATTAGATCCGACAACTTTGATTTAATAGAAGAATTAGAAAGTATATCTACACTGACGAAGAACTTAGAAATTGCTGAAAATGAAATAGCTAACCTTTTATCAGAAAACTGCTCTCTTAAAAAACAAATGTCTATGTATGGCATTCAAATTAATCAACTTAAAGATATTTGTAAATCGACGCCCAAAAGAGCATTACAGAAGAAAAAGAATAACGATCCTATCCAAACTAAATTAGACTTCTCCGAGCAACAAATTAGTCCCAACGCACAATGCTCACAAACTAGAGACGACGCGGACGTGCAGAGTCTACATTATCAAGGTGCAATCCAGCAAATTAAGAATGATAGGACTAAAAAGATATTGGACTGCCCAAATAAATAACGACATGTAAACATCAAATGCACAAGCCAATTAAAATATACTTCAAAACGAAATATTCACATAATTGGAGACGAAAAAGTAAGAGGTCTATCAGCACAACTAATACACACTAAGACTGGTAAATGGAATGATAATTACAACATCCAGGGTAAAGTCCAACCATATGCTTCATCTTGCGTGATCCTACGAAATCCAGATGTACTATCAAGCACCCTATCTGACAACGACATTATCATACTCTCAGTCGGTAAACATGATGAAAATCCCTACATGTTGTTAACCAATCTATATAAGGTCTAACTATTCATACACGAAATATTTTCAGGGAATCATCTAACGACTATAACGAAGCCATTTCAAGGGATTTTTTTTTTCTGAGTATAAATTTATAAAAAATAAATAATTTAAAAGTACTTGACCCGCAAAATAAATACTAGCTCCTTATTTTTGAACATCCATTACGCTAGTTTACTACGTCGTATTTACCTAGTGTCATTGTTAAAATATGAGAGAATTTTTTTAGAATTAATAATTTCTTAAAAAAAAAACACTCAGATATTTTTTTTTTTTCGTTGCTATGGCGACTTTACGACTTATAGAAGTTACTCTTAAAATATTTCGTGTATGAATAGTTAGACCTTATTAGTAAATTAATTGTACAATATTGTTGTTGAATGTTTCACGAAATAGGTATCTTAATGTTAAAAAACTTAACCATGGACTAAGATTGTTTGCAAAAAACTTTAAAAATTGTAAGTTTATTGAAGTTAATGAGTTGGATGTAAATTATCAAAATAAGCTCTCAGAGTTAGATTTAATTACCTATAAGCTTAATATAGAAAATGAATTTAAGCAATATGAAAAAAGCTCCTCTAAATTAAGTTTAACTGATCGAAACTCACTTCATGATACTAGTAAAAATAACAATACATTTTTTCGTTCCTAATTCCGTCATTAATAAAACTTCAGTAAATAAGGACAACTCAAAACAGGATTGCCGACATGGTGAAGTGCGAATCTTACACCAAAATATAGCCGGCATCTGCAACAAACTAGCCATGTTAGAAGTAACTTTATCTGAATTAGTAGAAAATAACAAGGAGGTTAATATACTATGTTTTAGTGACACTTTTGTTAAACAAGGGTCTGAAGCTAACATTAAACTTAATAATTTGAAATTAGCTGCAGTATTTAGTCGAGATAAATGTAGAGGGAGAACTTGTTAAAATAAAATAAAAATAATATTTATTTGCTTAAAAACGTGGTATAAAAAGATGGTAAAATACAAAAACGAAAGAGCATACATGTTTTTGCTTCAGTAATAAGCGTGCAAAATTTTCTAGAGAATATTTAACATTTATTGTCAAAGAAGTCTTTGACACTATAAAAACTGTGACTACACAACCATTCACTCAATTTATTTTTAAATAATCTCATATTCAGCGTCTTGAGATTATTTGGTATCTTATTATATATACGTACATACATAGAAATACAACTTTTATTATATTTAGCTAGTCTGGGAAGGATATCCAGAACTAGCCTGTGGGGGTAACGTCGGTTATGAGGATATAAATCATTTGCATTTTTAAATAATTCTTTATGCTTCCTCACAAACATACATGTTTCGTATATATAAAGAGACGGTAGTGGTAACAAGCCAAGCCTTTTAAATATCGGGCTGCAGGATTCATCAGGTCGAAGTCCGTAAATTGCTCTAATGCATTTTTTTGTGCAATAAATGCTCTATTATGATCTGTGCTATTACCCCACATTATCAAGCCGTAGCGGAGCACCGATTCAACGTATGCATGATATGACGTTATTGCCGTTTTAATGTTTGTTATATTTCTGACTTTTTTAAGTGCATATACAATCTTATTTATTCGTATGGAGACGCTATCAATATTTGCTTTCCAGTTGATGTCTTGATCTAAAGTTACACCTAGAAATTTTGTTTGAGTTACTTCATTAATTTTATGTATATTCATTTTAACATTGTATTTGGCATTATTAGATTTATTAAATTGTATACTGATTTTTTAAGATTTATTGATAAATTATTTTTATTTAGATATTCAATTAGTCTTTCAATCGTGTTATTAATATCAGTCTCATGATCGTCAATAGTATTATTTTTCCTATCAGTTGTTACAATAATAGAAATATCATCAGCAAATAATATACACTTATGGTTGGTTATATTAATAATGGAATTTATGTACAAAGGAATAAAATGGGTCCTTTCACACTTCCTTGTGGGACGCCATATTTGTTGTACTTGAGTTCGGATGAGTGTGGTATCATGTCGTTATTTCTATTCACTTTTGAAATGTATTTTAACTAATAAGATATTTAACACTAAAACATTGAGTATTCAATCCTTCAAATCTAGCTATAAAATTTTATTTTGAATGCTGTGGTGTAGAGATTATTGGTTTGAGCCTGATAGTTGTTAATGTTTATAGAATACCTGATCAGAGAAAGGCACAAATGGGTATATTTTTCATAAACTTGACATTTTGTTAAATTACTTGACAGAACAATACAAAAGAAAGAAAATAATAATTTGTGGTGATTGGAATATCGACATTTTAAAACAAAACTCTGCAACGAAGGAACTTTTAAGCATACTTCACAACTAAGAGGTGCCAACAAAAAAAGAGTATTAATTTATTGAACTTACACTTATTTGCGTGATTCGATATCCGGAGCAGAGATGTATGTACAGGCTATACAACATTAATTTTAGTATATGCGAAACCTGATACACGTGTCTAGTATTTTTATGTAAAGAATCTATGTACATAATTTCAAACCTTTTTTTGCTAATTGTCTTTTTTGAACATGATTTTGAAAACTTTCAGTTTAATTTATAATATTTTTACACTACAGCTTTGAATCAAATCATTTGCACGCCAGACATAATATCATCTTATTTATTTTACAAAATTATTGAAGATAAAATGTTTTAACGACTTTTACCCCAATTTACCCTAACTTAACACAATTTACCCTTCTCAAAAACTTACCCTTTCAAATCTGTTGTCAAGCAGAGTGAGCCCCTGGTTACGTTTCATGACGCTCGAAGACATGGACTACTGTGAAAATCGAGACTTGGTATCGTCCTTGTCGTGTGCATCCCAGTTCACCATACGCAGTCCTCTGGTCTTTCTGTCGCCCTGGTACAGGAAAATAAGATAAGAATAAGTTCAAAGAAAGAAATGTTTACTTATGTGGGTAGGCAGAAACTAAAGCATGCCAAGGTCTTTGATCTCCTTTGAACTTGCTCCTTGGGATGAATTAGGCGGAAAATGAGATTTACACATTCTAATTTTTTTTATTTTAGGCTTTGTTCAAACCAAACGTATTGTCGGCCGTGCTGTGACTGTGAGCGCGCGTTACGCAGTTTATCACTTATCCATATACAACATTAGTTTTAGTATATGCGAAACCTGATACACGTGTCTAGTATTTTTATGTAAACAATCTATGTACAAAATTTCAAAACTGTATCATGAAAAATCACAAAGTTATAAGCTTGTTCTGTTAGCTAGTTCTCCGTACAAAAACGCGGTCACCACGCAGCGCGCGCCTCCAGCGTCGTCTTGAGCTCATTGATAATAATAATTTGGCAGTAGATACCTAAATTATTGCGATAGGTACTCATAGTCACTTGGTATCCAACTTTTAACTTTTTTAAATATTTTTGAGACAAAATATAACATGGTTTAAAAATTATTGGAATCGATTCAGTTACTTATTCTGAACAAACTATATTCAGGTTTCGCATATACTAAAAATAATGTTGTAAAAGACATCTCTCCACCGTTTCCACTAAAGCTAAGCGGAGACGAGGAGTCTAAATAACGAAACTCTATTGGTGGTTTACAACACATCTCTCGTCTCCGTTACGGTGGAGTCTGGACTTAATCTGTTATCGAGCATCGAGGGTACCCTCTTGATGTCGTATGCAACGTTTAGACACCCACAGATTAATGTCGAATGATTCGAAGAGGTATATTCACTAGGTCAGTTCGTCTTCTCGAATCGATGACTCAGATTGTGTCCGACCAGTACCTAGCAACCTGGACAGGTCTGTCGTTTGCCTCATGCAAGTCCTGGTGGGTGTTATTAGTTGTGCACGACGGGCAGGACAGGAGGAGCTCGTAGCTAAGTAATAACAGCCGCTCGGGTCGATCTTTACGTTAAACCGCGCTTGCCTAGGTTGGTCTGTGGACCATTACATACAGAGTTTCCTCCCTGCCTCGGAAAGCACGTTAAGCCGTTGGTCCCGGGTGTCATTTGTAGATCTTGGACAGTCGTTACAGGTAGTCAGTGACCCAAAAAGTCTAACAACCAGTCTTACCAAGGGGTCTCGTATTACCCAGTACTAACTGGGTTGTGGAGGTCGATAGGCAGTCGCTCCATGTAAAATACTGGTATTCAGCGGCATCCGGCTAGATTGGAAGCCGACCCCAACATAGTTGGGAAAAGGCTAGGCAGATGATGATGACGACTGGCAGGAGAGGTGTGGCATATCCTGTGTTGGGACTCTACACTCGCATTGTGTATCCTATCCTCCGCATCAGTAGCAGAAGTACAAGCCGTAGGAGAATCATTATATCATTCATAAGTAATGGTCGTCGCACACCTTGACGGCTCAACACCAACTCGACTCAATGTAAAACATGGGAATGTGAACTTAATTTCGAGTCACGAAAAAAATTTTGGCAAAGTAACTACTTTGCCAAAATTTTGTGTTGAAGGGATGTTAATATTAAAGAAAAATTAGAGAGTGACGGCTGTCAGGCTAGATAAAAGCACGTACCACTGGCACCAAGAAGTATGGGACAAGGGCAGAGAGATGATGACGATGTGACAGTAGTTGTCCACCTGTGTCTGTACGTGACACAATATAGTTCACATTACAGTGCTTTACTTTGAGCTCGCTGACATGTATCGATTATGCATCATCTAGCTAAATTGGATGGGGAGCGGCCAACTTGAGCACGCAGTCTGTTCAAAGATTTCTAGTACAGTAAAACTCCACATTTACTTAAAATAAAATAATATATTCCTATAACTATACACATTACATAACAACACAGTTACAATATTCTGTTGCCCTGAACATTATTTCTGTTGTTCATCATAATCTTCTCTTGACGTTTCTTCTCTTCTTTGAAAGCTTCACTGTTGGCCTTCTTCTCTATTCTTCTTTCTTTCCTGTATTCCTTTAGAAGACGTTTGCGTTCTTTCTTTTCTTCAGCAGATTCGTCTTTAGGTCTGGAATTGAAATTAAGACCACACAAAAATGACTCTTAACATAACGACAGAACGCTCAAAATAAGACAGCACTTTCTCGGCATTTACTTTAACATCCGCGTGTTTGTTTACCACACAAAAATGACTCTTACCGTAACGACAGAACGCTCAAAGTAGACAGCACGGTCTCAGCATTAGTCTTGCCATCCGCATCGTCACCGCTGGAGCCACTATCATCGTTCATGGCATTGAACTTGGCTAGAGATTTCACAGTCAGCTTGTTGTCTTTGCCGAGTACGTCTTTTGGAATGCCGTGCGCGTTTATCTGGATTTTGTGGGGTTTCTGTTGGAGAGATAAATATTATTAGATAAAACGTGATTACATAAATCCCAGTTATTTTGTCTTCATAATAGTAGTACAGAAAAACTTCAGAACTCCAAGTGTAATCATCCCACATTGAAACAAAGGCGAAACTAAGTCCGCAACATCATAAAATATTACAGAAGCACGTGGTTATGTTTCTTTGACGACACAGTTGGCGCAGTGGCTGAGCGATTGGCTGCTACGCTGCGTGTCGCGGGTTCGATCCCCGCATGCGACAAATATTTGTATGACCTACAGGTAGTAGTTCCGGGTGCAGCTGTTTGTGTATGCGAGTTTAATCTTTTGTAAACGCACCCACGATACAGAAGTCAGGAGTGATTTCTAGTGTGGGGCTAAGTTAAAAAAAAAAAACTAATCGCGTCCTAACCAAAGCGAGCGTCGCACCATCCGGTTGTCCAAACAAATGAGTGACATATAAACTTGACGATCGCGTTTCACGTGATCGCTTTGTTTAGGATGCTGGGTAAAGTATAAAGGCAAAAGCCATATATTATATCGAGGATGTGAAAAGTGTGTATTTTTTATGTTTCAACTCACCTTGGGCTCTTGAATAACTTTAGGGTGGTTGTAAATATTGGAATAAGTTGACAGGATGGTCTCACAGTCCCACTTCTCTTTGGGATCCACATCCACTGTCACGAGGTCGTCCTCAGATTCTTCCTCTATTTCTTGGAGACGGTTTATTCTGTAAAAACAAAAGTAATATAACATCACGCCTTGTAATCCCCGAAGGGTTAAGTAGAGGTGTACTTAACAGTACACCAACAGTTCGCCAGTTATGTTTAAGACCCAGGTGGCGAGCCTATTGCTATCAACCGGGTATAAATCTAGACTCCGAGGCTGGTACTGAGAAATTCCTGATGCAAAAATCTAATAACACTGCCCGTCCCGGGGATCGAACCCAGGACCTCACGATCAGCGACCACTGGACTAACGAGGCAATTATCCATATATCCAGCAGATACCCGCGAAAATAATTTCTGAATTGAGTTAGTTATGTTAAGTAAAGTCTCACCTAGCCATCTCCTTCTCTTTATCGAGCTGGTACCTCCGCTGCGACTCCTCGAAGTGTTCGGCGGCCTGCAGCAGCATGTCGTGTGACTCCGGCATGAAGCCCTCGATCTCCTCCAGGTCTAGCGCGCCTACTTCTGTGTCGTCGTATTCGGCGAACATCTGGGAAAATACACGACGTTAGACGTTTTGCTAATTGTCTTTTTTGAACATGATTTTGAAAACTTTCAGTTTAATTTATAATATTTTTAAACTACAGCTTTGAATCAAATCATTTGCACGCCAGACATATTATCTTTATTTATTTTACAAAATTATTGAAGATAAAATGTTTTAACGACTTTTACCCCAATTTACCCTAACTTAACACAATTTACCCTTCTCAAAAACTTACCCTTTCAAATCTGTTGTCAAGTAGAGTGAGCCCCTGGTTACGTTTCATGACGCTCGAAGACATGGAGTACTGTGAAAATCGAGACTTAGTGTCGTCCTTGTCGTGTGCATCCCAGTTCACCATACGCATTCCTCTGGTCTTTCTGTCGCCCTGGTACAGGAAAATAAGATAAGAAATAAGTTCAAAGAAAGAAATATTTACTTTTGTGGGTAGGCAGAAACTAAAGCATCTTGCTCCTTGGGATTAATCAAGCGGAAAACGAGATTTACACATTTACAATTTTTTTACTTTAGGCATTGTTCAGACCAAAAGTGTTGTCGGCGGCTGACTGTGAGCGCGCGTTACGCAGTTTATCGTTTTTCATATATAAAATTATTTTTAGTATAGTCTAGTATTTTTATGTAAAGAATCTATGTACAAAATTTCAAAACTGGCTGTATCATGAAAAATCACAAAGTTATAAGGTTGTTCTGTTACCCGCACAAAAACGCGGTCACCACGCAGCGCACGCCTCCAGTGTCGTCTTGAGCTCATTGATAATAATAATTTGGCAGTAGGTACCTAAATTATTGCGATAGGTACTCAAAGTCGCTCGGTATCCAACTTTTAACTTTTTTAAATATTTTTGGGAAAAAATATAACATGGTTTAAAAATGATTGGAATCGATTCAGTTACTTATTCTGAACAAACTATATTCAGGTTTCGCATATACTAAAAATAATGTTGTATATTTAACTTCTCGTTTACACCAAACCAGTAACCTGTTACCAGTGAGCTTACTCACAGTCGGTGGCGGACAATACGTTTGGTGTGAACGGTGCCTTACTTTGGAATCAGAATTTTCTGTTCTTTTCCATAGAAATCTACTATGCTTTGGAATGGGTAACTAGCTTATTTTTTTGACAAATATACTCCTTAACAGTTGAAAACTGGCCATAAATAGCTTAATTGAAATAAATGCTTTGAGTTTGAGTTGCAGGAACTTACTGAGTCACTGTCGTCATCAGAATCGAGGTCTGACGCGAACGCCTTGTCAGAATTGCCATCATCTGACATGCTGTCATCTTCATCCTCATAGTCTTCATCATCTGATCCTCCTGAAAGTTGTTTATTATTTTACAGACGACAATACTACAGATAATAGAATAAAGATACTTATCAGAACGACTGTCATAAACGAAAGACATCAAACGATTGCGGAATGCCAATCTCTCTTTTAGAATTTTAATTTATTTTCTTGTTATTGTAAGTTGCGATAAATAAAAAGCAGCATGCTGTAATTCCATAGAAAACTTTTGGAACTTTGACCTCCAATATCTCCGTAACTAGAAGGTTTCCAGGCATGGTGTAGAACAAAAAAATATCACAGTGACAGGGAGAACAAGTGCCATTCGACTTCGTTAAGGGTCTTTTTACACCCTTTATTCTAACTTACCTTCCGCCATAGCAAGGTCAATAAAGTTGTCTTCCAGCTCATTATTAGGATCCTCAAAATCAAAGTCATCATCCAAAGCAGCAACCACTTCTGGATCCAAATCTAGGCACAGTCCTACAAACAAAAGATAATAATATATTAGTTTATTATTGTTGAAGAATATGTGAAAACAATATAATATGGTTAGCATATTATATTTGCATAGTTGCCTTACTAGGGACTGTTACTTTAACTTTGACTATAGCTACGGAGCTATAGTCGAGTTAAAGTAATTACTTATGCAAACATTTTTATGCAATAGACATGAATTTAAACCAAGTAAGAACCATCAAAGGAAGCAAAGCTAAGAATTCTAAATTTTGACAGTTTTAACTTCAAGCCATACTAAGCTACAGAATAAAAATCGTATCTTAAATAATTACTTTTACTCAAGACATCACTTTGACTTGTTCATAGATATGGGTGTTAGAATCAATGCAATGCAAGCTAAAGCACAAGATAGAGAGAAAATTTGAATATAATAGTATGTCCGTCATTAAAGCAGTCAATTGAACATCAAATGGACATTTCAGTGTCTAGAATAACCCACTGCTGGGTAGAAGCCTCCCTTCATCATCATAATCAGCCTATTATGTTCCCACTGCTGGGACACAGGCCTCCTCTCTATGAGAGGGAATGGGCTATAATCCACCACGCGGGCCCAGTGCGGGTTGGTAGATGTCACATGTCTTCGAATTTTTGGTTCTAGGACATGCTGGTTTCCTCACGATGTTTTCCTTCACCGTTTTGAGAGCAGTGGTGATGAAATAAATTACACAAAGTAATGCGCCTGCCGGGGTTCGAACCCACGACTTACTGCTCTTAAGTCGGGACCGCCACCACTGGGCCACCGCTGCTCTCTGAAGCCTTTATATCTCCGTCTATCTTGTGCAATCTCTGGCCAGGATTAACTTAAAAATATAAGACACTAGCACTTGTGATAGTTCGACAAATTTGCATGACATAAATAAAATTTATAGCCTATGTTACTCAGAGATAATTTAGCATTCTAATGGTGAAAGAATATTTGAAAGCAGTCCATTAATTTTTGAGACTATTCGTTACAAACATATACAAATTTTTCCTCTTTATAATATTAGTGTAGATAGTATTTGTGTAATACCATTTACTTTTCTCTGTCTATAATAATTATAGACTAAAGATACCTTGGACTGTGTGAAGGATGATATGGCTAGAAAGAAGGTGACTGCTGAGATGACGAGTAATAGAGAAGTATGGAAGAAGCAGATATGCTGTGCCGACCAGAAATGAATTGGGATAAGGACAGGAGAATGATGATGATGTGATTACCTTGTGGAGCAGCCTTGTTGAGTAGACCAACATTTTCTTCAACCTCTGAAGCGAACACTGAGCTGGGCAGATTGAGTGCTTCTGTCACGGGGATAGGTACGTCATCCTCGTTAGCCTCGGTGGATTTCTCCTTACGTTTGTGAATGGGTTTCTGTAAGATTTTGAAAATATAGAATACAAGCAATCCATCCCTGTTTTGATCTACATAAGTATCTTTGCACCACCAGAGTCCACTTAGAACCATTGTTTGAAATATCGAATAATGGTTCTGAGCGGTCTCTGGTGGCATTTTAATTTCATAATACAAGTAGGGCCTCAATAATCTGAACACACAAAATTTTCACCGTGGTCGGATTAATGAGGCGTTTGGATTATAGAGATTCAAATGCACAAAAATGGATAGAGAAATGCACAAAATGGCAGAAAGACGCACGGTGAACGAGACAACGCGTATATGTAGCACACAAAGTGAATGAACACTGAGTGGTGCTGTGATACTCTATGATACAGCGGCAAGCGCAAGTGGTGGGCTCGTTCGGATTATCGAGGCCCTACTGTATTTACCTTTTAAAGATCAACAAAACTGAATAGTATTGATTTTACAGCAATGACTGAAAGGTTTTGATAGAAAATAAGTTATGTTTTAGCAAATAATGGTTGCTTACAGGCTGGACCACAAGGGTGACTTCTCGTGAATCCTTGAGATGTTGCAAGTAGTTGTAGTCATCATCAAAGTATATTCCATACTTGATTTGTTGCTCTTTCCGCTGCTCTGGAGTTAGATCCTGTAAACATGATTTTTTCTAGTAAATAAACAACAAATTTATGTATCCTTAGCATCTTTCATCATTTTAATCATAATCGTTTATTTGAGAATATGGTAAATTATAGATAGACACAGATATTTATTCACATATTTTATATATAAAATGTGGTACTTATATATAAAAGACATTATTATTATTTATTTATTTAATAAGTCTGTTTTAAAGCCTTAATAGCATTTGTTTTGTAGAAATAGGGTCTATTTCCACGATAAACCACCTTCTGGGATTGGTTTAGACTTGGAAGCTAACCTGCTAAGTGTGAGATTCTTGATTCAAACAATAAGTGAAAGTATGTCTAGACAACATTATTATTAAGAATAAATTTGAAAGCTGTAAGTTTGAAAGTAACTCAACAGTTAGCAGCTGCAATTAATAATCGAATTACACAAACGAGAGTGTAATTACTGGGTACAGTTCTCATACCGAAACATATTGTATCATACTCACAGGATCTTTTTCCTTTCTCTGAGGCACATTAGCATTGACAGGCACTAGCACACGTTGAGGGGCTGTCTCATCAGCTGCCAGAGGATCCCTTTGCGAACGATGTACAAGGTTGAACGTCACCGCTTTCTTCCGATCTATGAATTTCTTTTTTGTCTTCGGCTGAAATTAGGTTATGTGGTGTTTATTACAGAATAACTGAGAAATATTTTAAAGAATTGTGCTGGAAAGAACCGGCCAAGATACTTTACCATTATGAAGCAGTTTTATTCGGACTGTAACGAGAAAATTATGGAAATATTATCAAATACGCACAAAACATGTGTTGTTTTGAAAAGGCGTATGTCAAAAGAATGAAGAATGTTTAACTCGTTCAGAAACAATGACGTAAAATATTAGATTTTTTGTTTTAAATTTCTGAACGGGATCTTGTGTTTGTTCATTTCATAGCTTTAATTGTCGAAACGGCGATTGCAGGCAGGAGATTCTGCCCCTACGACTCTTTAACACCTCCAAGCTAGCACAAGTAATTGAAAAACTTTATTGTGACGCCAACCTTGCGCCGAGTTTACAATAATATTCCATACTAAATTACTAAGTCAAATAGTTCTCATCATAGACAACAGTACAATTACTTTTATACCAACATCACAACAAAAAACGTCATCTGTGATCTGTCATAACAAGATAACCTCTTAAAATGTATTTCGCGAAAAATTCAAACATTTTGTATTATAAATACAGAAGAATTGTATCAAAATGGACTTGTACAAGTTGTATGCGTGCAAAAAGTACAGCTGCACCGAAGACGAAGACGTATTCTCACACCATTCTGTCCCCAAAGACTAATTTCCCAGCTCGATCAAGCAACGCAATAAAAGATCAAATTCAAAAGGTAAAATAACTTAAAAAAACGTGAAAATGCACGTATTTGTACATTTTAATATCTTACGAGATTAAAAATGTATCTAAACACCCCGCTTCAGTTAATTTAACTAAATTAATGGTTATTACATTATATTACTATTATTTTAGACTGCACAATTTGCTGAGCTTTATAATTGGCAAAGGAAACACCTGAAAGGTCCAGAGTTCGTCTTGCACGATGGACCACCGTATGCAAATGGAGATTTGCATATGGGACATGCTGTAAATAAGGTAAATAATATTTAAATGTCCATCTTTGGAATAACTTTTGCTAATCAACTTTTAAAATATTTTAATTGTGTACTTGTCTGGCTCGTTGGTCAAGGCGTCGCAAGCGCGACTGCTGGGCATGAGGTCATGGGTTCAATTCCTAGATCAGGCAAAAGATCATTGGGTTTTCCATTTATTTCCAGGAATTTGTCAGTAGCATCTACAGAGTCTGGATTTGTGCCTAGTTGATGGCAATAAGTTCCTTCTATTACGTGGGATATGGGCCATATGGCCCATTTAAGTAGCAATATGTGGCTTTACTATTAGGTACCTGTGCCTAATCTCCCAGGATTAAAGGCATGATTTGATGTTATGTTATATTACATCTATTCCAGATAATCAAAGACATAAACAACCGAAGCCAAGTACTGCAAGGCAACCGTGTTCACTACATCCCCGGCTGGGACTGTCACGGTCTACCCATAGAGCTCAAAGCCCTACAAAAGGCAAAGAAAACTTCAAAAAACAGCCAAATATCAGACCCGGTACAAGTCAGAGCAATTGCCAGAACTTTTGCCTTAGAAACAGTGGAGAGACAGAAAGATGCATTTAATAAGTGGGGAGTCATGGCCGACTGGGATGAACAGTGTTATTTGACGTTAAATAAAGGATATGTGCAGAACCAGTTGAGGCAGTTCCATAAGATGTATAAATCTGGGTTAATATTTCGGGCATTAAAACCTGTTTATTGGTCACCTTCTTCAAGGTGAGTTTTGACTTTATTTATTGTAGTACAGTCTATTCAAGTTATTGTACTTGTTCCCTTCACTGTTAAAATCACTAATCTTTATGCTCATAGCAATAAGGGTGTTGTTACTTTGCAGTCACTGTCAAGTCTGTCAAAATTAAAATGTGCTTTATTTTTGTGAATCTAAAGTTGATGTTGGACTGCAGCTGTCAGAGGTATAATAACTCAAAGGATTGGAGTTCTTTTTGTTTTTGATTGCATGTAATAGAACATGATTATCTTATACATATATTATTATAAGCCAACTACAGCGGAAAGAGTGTAATTGTCTTTCATTACTACTACAATAACCCATTACAACCACTGATGCACCCTACCACCACCACTCTTACATAAGGACTGACCTTTCTGCAGAACATTATTTTATTGAAAAACGGAAACGTGGTGGTCAGTTTTTACATTACAGGTATGTTCAGAATAGACACTTCAAAAGATGCGAAATTGACCCCTTAGTGTGGGAAAAGCAGGCACAAAATCGGCTTGAGTGGAGACGTCGTGTGCATCGGCAGGTCAACTTTGCCTTCGAAGAGAGAAGAAGGTCGCAGCTAGACTTCAAACGTGATAACCTTAAAACTAGGCCACCTGCAGCTATACCCTACAATTTCGTCAATGGTGTTCTGACATGTCCACTTTGTGCTCGGAGTTTTTCGGCCAACGTTGGGAATGCTAGCCACCTGAGAGCATATGATAGAGCAGCACACCAAAGCTCTCGACAACCTCCCTAGAAAGCCATCGAATGCAGTCGCTGTGGCCGAAATCGGCTAGCATATGGCATCATCATCATCATCATTTTATTGCTTATACTTTTCCAATCTTTTTTCAGAACAGCCTTAGCTGAAGCAGAGTTGGAGTATGATCCTCAATATAAGAGTACAGAAGTGTATGTCTCATTCCCTGTGGAGACTGTACCTGCGGTTATGAAGGATGCTGTCAAAGGGTAGGTGGTACAACCTTTTTAAAAGAATAGATGGATGGATTGTGTTACTAATGGTTAGAAGGAAAAAAGGAAGTAATGGTACCGCGGCGGCTGACAAGGGAGAATGAAAGACCCGTAATACGGGACAAGGGCAGAAAAACTATGATGACGGTCTTTTATGTAAGTGCCATTTTCAATGGCTTTCTCAAATTAACTAGGCACAAATGTACACTCAAAGCTTAAATTTTCTTTTTCTAAATTTGAAGTTTATGAGGATAATGGAAAAATCCAACTGGATCAAGGCATCCTCTGTCTACACTTCCGAAATTAGCAATCGAGAAACAAGACTCCAACATAGTCTCTAAAAAATAGCCTTTTTTTGAAAACCTATTTTTTTTTTGTGAAATACTGAAATACAGCCGAGAAAAGGTTAGGCAGATGATGACGAGTCGGGAATAAATAAAGCCATCCTCATTTTCCAGAAAGAAACTCTCAGCCATAATCTGGACGACCACACCCTGGACCCTGATCGCAAATCGCGCGATCTGCTACAACCCTCAGCTGAAATACAGCATCGTATCACTGAGCAGTAGATCTGACTACTTGATCGTCGCAAGTGGACTGGTGCAGGCTTTGAAGGAGTTGTTGAAAGTGGAGGCTAAGGTTGTTGCGGAGTTTGATGGTATGCAACAATGATTTAGTACCCTTAAAGATAAAGATAAAGATAAAGATATATTTATTTCTAAGTATATGGTACATTGAGATCTTACATTATACATTGTTTCACATATACTACCATAGCTGGTGTAGAAATATTAAATTAATTGAGTACATGCAAATAATAGTCACTACAAGAATTTTAATAACTTAATAAAATTGTGCAATAACATTGAGATTTTCCTATTTTCATTTAGATTAATTGGTTATGATTATCATTGTATGGCTCAGAGGTAGTTAAGTTGTGAGTTGACGAAAACCACAGATTTCACCTTAGTTCAGTATATTTGTAAAGTTACACGTAAGTTATGGTGGATGCTAATCCGCGGCTATAGCGCTACGGCAGCTATTGGTCAACTAACTTAATAAGTATATGTAATTATAAAAGTAAACTAAACGAGTCGCGAAAAGTAGGTCGCGGCGTCAGCAATTTGCCTGTACGTGAACCGTACATGCTCCCGAGGGAAAAGTGGGATGAGCATCCATTACAAAGCAAATAATTATATAAAAAAGTGTAAAGTAAATAATTATAGTTAGATAGTAAACAATAGTTAATCTGTAAAGTTATAAAAGTAAAAGTATATGTATAAGACTCAATTATTTAAATCATCAAAGTGAAATACTTTCTTCGGCTGTCTCGCTTCGCTGTAAACGGGCTCCGCTGCTGTCGATTGCATTTCTTGTAACTCGATGTCTCCTCCAAAGTTCTCGCTTCCTCTAGGTGTCACTCCAGTTTTGGAGGAGCGTGTATTGATGCCTTTCTTTGTATTACACCTTTGTTTAATGATGTGGTAGAGGGCAAACACAGCGATTCCTCCCAACAACCAAGAAGTAACCGAATAGAGATAGATGTCGTGATTTGACATGTCGGATGCCTTCGGTAATATTTCCCTGTTTTTCTGGAATGTCAACTGCTGGTCAATTTTTCTTATTTCCACTGCAGTTGGCGTTTCTTGTTCTGTTATATTTAATTTTGCATTATTCCAGCCGTGGTCGAATATGTTGTTGATCGTTGCATTTAAAGTAGGTATTTCGATCTCGGGTTCCATGTTGAAACTACTTCCCAGCTGATTGTGTGTAAATATTGTGGCGTCCTTTTTCTGCAGTAAGCATTTTGATTTCAAGGAAATCACTCCGGTCCCGTCAATGACCGCAGGCGTAACTTGACCGTCACATATGACGCGCATCAGCTGTTTTCCGCACAGTGTAAATAGCCACATGTTCGGTTTGTGTAGCTTTGTCCAGGTTTCCTTGCATGTTACGTCTTTTAGGACGCATGATAACGACTCTTGTTGGTTGAAGACTGCGGCCTCACATGGGGCGTACTTGTCGTGCATGTTATAGACAGGATTCCGTGAGACACAAAGGAATTCGTCTTCTCCGTATGATGTACATTGGCGCATGTCTTGGTCTTCCATAGTAATATAAGAGTTCTTTATGAAGTTGATTGCAATGAAACTAGAACTTGGTTGCAAGAGTTTTAAGTGTCCTTGTCTAAGGATCGGTGTTGGTATAACCCGATATATCTTGTAGTCTTCATCGCTCAGCAAGGGGATGTGTATTTCAAATAGCATAAAGTTATTTGTAATGCGAGCCTTCACGTGAATGAGGTCATAAATATTTTTCAAATCCCTTTGAATGTCCTTTACCGGTAACGACAGTCCCTGTGGCAACCTGCCTGATATTATGTTGAGCTGTTCGATCAGTTGGTTAGCGGAAAATAAATGTGTATCTAAATGTCCTCTATAAATGTTGGCGAGAGCATTTATCAACATTTCCACTATTCGATTTAAATCACTAAAAATCAGAGTTGCCGTCATCGCAGCGGTATTTATGTCATTCATCGCGAATAGCATTTGCGCCCTGTTCTCAATTTTTGTGATGTCGCTGCTAGTTTGTTTCATATAGGCGCGCAATGTTTTGAATTGTTTATCCATGAAGGCAGTGTTTCTTTTTATAATGTTATTTTCAGCCTCTACAATCAATGTTTGGTTTTTCATAAGTTGTAGTAAGTAGTCATCATTTGATTGTAGGTTCTGTATGTCTTTTTCGTACTTTTCGGCAAAGTCTGCGTCGAGTACTCCAAAAAGAGTTCTTGATAATTTCCCAACTCCATCAAAATAACCTCGTTTTGGTCTTGAGTGTTGAGTGAGCAGCATCGAGTTGTAGTCGGTTAGGTGACTCAGTTCATGACGTAGGTGGCCGACAATTGTTTCACAAGGCGTGTACTCGTGTGATATTCTTTGGCATAGTTTATCTATTTGGTTCACGTAATCGTTGATCCGATCAGTTGCTTGCCAGTATGACGTTAAGTTATAGTAAACCAATAGATTCCATTCGTCATGTATAAGTTGTATTGTCCCAGCTTCATCGAAGTAAATCGGATGATTGCTCGGTATAGGTGTAACCTTCCAGTTATTCGTCGTTGGCGCTGATTGTGCAATTCCCGTCATCGCTAGTATGGATAGGAGAACAAGTGACAGCCGATTGTTTTTGTTTTTAGTTGTGCCTCCTAGTTTTTTAGTTTCCGGAGTAGGTGTCCGTTTCTCTTCCTCTTCGTTTACTCTTGTTTCTTCTAGTTTCAGCGGTAAAGGTGACAGCTTCGTTATTGGTCGTTTAAGTGAACCTTTTCCAGTTTTCAAGGTAACAACTCGTACTCGCCCATCGGCGCCTGGATGTAGCTCCTGAACTCTTCCTAAAGCCCAGCGCCCAGGAGGTAAGTGTTCATCTTTTACTAATACTAGGCTTCCTAGTTTCAGGTTTTCTTTTGGATGCTGCCATTTGCTACGGGTTTGCAGTTGATGTAGATATTCGTTCGACCAGCGCTTCCAGATGTGCACGTTCATTTGTTCAACAAGCTTCCATCTGTTTCTTAGATCGTGCTCAGCAAAGTCTTGCTCTTCTTGTGGTAGTGACAGTAGGGGACCGCCAATGAGGAAGTGGCCTGGCGTTAGATATTCCAGGTCTTCGTCATCCTCTGTTAATGGGCACAGTGGACGAGAGTTTAGACAGGCTTCAATTTGATTAAGTAACGTAGTGAATTGTTCAAAGGTAAGTTTCTGTTCTCCCAGTACTCGATGTAGGTGATATTTCATTGCTTTGACGGCAGCCTCCCACAGGCCTCCAGCTGTTGGCCATAGTGGCGCGTTGAAATGCCACTCAATTTGTAAGTGGCTCATCTCATCGGTGAATTCAGAAGTCTTAAACGTATTGTGTTTTTCAAATTCCTGTTGAAGTAGTTTTGCTGCGCCCACAAAATTCGTGCCGTTGTCGGAGAATACGTGTCGGGGTGTACCCCTGCGGGCACACATCCTTTTGAATGCGGCTAGGAAAGTTTGCGTAGTCAGGTCTGACACCAATTCCAAATGCACGGCTTTGGTCACCATGCATATGAAAATTGCTATGTAAGCCTTGCAAGTTGTGACTCCTCTTCCTTTGTTGATTTTCACATCAACATGTCCGGTATAGTCTACACCGGTGTTCGTGAACGGTCTTGATGGAGTGACACGCTCCTTTGGCAAGTCTGCCATCAGTTGGACGTTTCTGTTTGGTTTAAACCGATGACATCGGATGCATTGTCGCAGCTCCTTCTTGACTGTCCTGTTTCCTCCAATGACCCAAAATTTCTGTCGTAAATGGGCCAAAGTGAGCCGGGCTCCACCATGGAGAGTGTCACGATGAGCCTCTTGAATAATAAGCTCCGTTAATCTTCCTTTAGCCGGAAGAATAATAGGATGTTTAGCTTCGGGAGATAACGTTGAGTAGCCTAGTCGCCCCTTCACGCGCAGTATTCCACTGTCGTCCAGGAATGGGGTTAACTTCAGCAAGTTACTTTTTGTTGATATTGGTCGGTTTTTCTTTAAACATTCAATTTCCACGCCATAGTTTTCCTTTTGAACGTTCTTGATAACCAATTCTGCTGCTCCCATAATGTCATGTGTTGTTAAACACACAACCTCCTTTTTGTTACCGCTGTCGGTTAAGTTAATGGTTGAGTTTAGTTCGCGTTTTTGCTTACGAATCTTGCTTAGTCGTAGGATCCATCCTAGCACTCGTATTACGCGTTGATAATTACTGTATTTTTTGAGTAATGTGTCAATTATTTCACTTTTCTTGTATGTGACAGCACAGCAGTTTTTTTCTCGCAACTCAGTGTTTGTTGAGTAGGTCAGGCGGTTGTCTTGATGGATTGTTGGCATATTTGTTTTTAACCATTCTGGTCCATTCCACCAAATTTTAAAATCGAGGAGTTGTAATGGTGTTAACCCTCGAGTTGCACAGTCGGCGGGATTTTCTTCTGATTTCACATACTCCCAGCAGTTTGCCGAGATAATGCTGTTTATTTGTTTTACTCTGTTAGCTACATATTTATCCCACCGGTTTATATCGCCCTGCAGCCAGGCTAAAACGACTTTGGAGTCGCTCCAGCATCTTATATGTAGGTTTTTAGTGTAGAGAGTGTTCTGGACCTTCTCTAGCAGTTTAGCTAGTAAAACGGCCCCGCAAAGTTCCATTCTTGGTACTGTAATCTTATTGCTGATTGGTGCAACCTTTGTTTTTGCCGTAATTAGTGTCGTCTTGTATTCGCCAGCTTGATTTTTCACTCGGCTATAAATGACGCACGCATACGCTTTTTCGCTTGCGTCGCTAAACCCATGTATCTCTAGGCTGTTTTCTTGACATTGTAGCCACCGTGGTATGGAAAGTTTGTTTAGCAATGGGATATCTTTTCTTATAGTTTCCCATTCCGTAGCGAGATCTTTGGTTAAACGTTCATCCCAGTTGATTTTGCTTATCCAGATTTTTTGGAACAGGAGTTTGGTTTTTATTGTAAGTGGCGATAGTAATCCAAGTGGGTCGTACAGTTTGCTTATTTCGCTCAGTAGTACGCGTTTCGTCAGCTTTGTTTTGATTGGTAGATCCCATTGGTATGTGAAGCTATCGTCGTCTTGATTCCACCGCATGCCCAACATTTTTGAGTTTGTTGTTTCTTCCGGGCTAAAGTCGATGTTCGTATTCCTGCTCTTTTGATCATCTCGCAAGTCTTCCAAGATAGTTGGTTCGTTCGTCTTCCATTTCCTCAAGTTAAATCCTCCCTTTTTCAGCAACTCAATTAGTTTTGTTACTAGTGTTTTCGATGCAGCGATAGTATCCTGCCCGTAAACCAAATCATCCATGTAGAAGTAGTTTTTTAGGACGTTTCCAGCTTCCGGGTAGGTGTCTTTTTCATCTTCTGCGAGTTTATGTAGAGTGCGCATTGCCAGATAAGGTGCACTTTTTGTTCCGTAAGTTACTGTGCCCAACTGCCAATCTTGTAGAGGTTCGTTTGGGGAAGATCTCCAGATTATAGTTTGCAGATGTTGTTGTTTTTCGTTTAGCCAGATGAACCGATAAAGTTTTTCGACATCTGCCGTGAAGACGTATCTGTACGTTCTCCAGTTAATAAGTAGTGTCAGTATATCTTTTTGTAAGTTCGGACCGCAGTACATTTGATCGTTGAGACTGCTGTCTCCTTTTGTCTTGTACGACGCGTTGAACACTACTCTTAGTTTTGTTGTAGTTGACTCAGCTCTTAACACGCCATGGTGAGGTAGGTAGACTTGGCCCCTACTTTCTCCTGAGACAGGTTTCATGTGTCCCATAGCGATGTATTCGTTCATAAAACGCTTGTATTCGTAACTGAGTTCTTTGTTTTTTAACATTTTCCTTTCCAGTTGAAGGAATTGTGCTAATGCTTGCGACTTTGCGTTTTTTAAGTTTTCTTCGAAGTTGGGCTTCATGGGCATTTGTACCACATATTGTCCGTTTGCCAGTCTTGTGGTTGTAGCGTTATAATGTTCTTCACAGTGTTGTTCCTCAGTAGTTGATGACGATTTGTCTGGAATTTCCTCAGTCTCCCAAAATCTTGCCATGTTTTCGAAATCGTTGAGTGTCGCCAAGCAGTTGAATGTTTTTACATTCCCGCATAGAATCCAGCCCACTTTGGTTTGTTGAGCTACTGGGTATCTCTTATCACTCCTGATGACGCCGTTTAGGATAAGTTCTGAATAGATGTCCGCGCCCAAGAGTAGGTCAATCGGGCCCGACAAGTTGAACTGTGGGTCCGCTAGTTTTAAGTTTTCTAAGTAGTCCCAGTTGTTGATTGAGAACGATGCGGTAGGTAAGTTACTTATAAGTTTTTTCATAATTAACGCTTCAAAGTTGAATTTGTAGTCTGAATGTATTGACTGACATTCTAAGTTCATTGCCCCTTTGCAGTTGCCGCTAAGGGTTCCCACACCCGATACAACAGCGCTCATTTTTCGTCGCTGTAATCGGAGGCGCTGTGCCGCGTTTTCAGTTAATAGGCTTACTTGTGAGCCTTGGTCAAGTAGACCTCTCAAGTTGATGAAGTTTCCATCAATAGTCTTGACTTTCAGAAGTACTGTTGTCAACAGCACTTCCCTTTCTTCATTTGTTAAGTTATTGACCCCATAGGACGTCGATGGGATCGACGATGGCTTTTCTTCCCTTGTTGCTTGTTTGTGGCTTGTTGGTTCAGTTTCATCTTCATGCATCAGTGTGTGGTGTGCCTTATGACACAATTTACACGTCTTTCTTGATTTGCATTGTTTTTCTCCATGGCTGAATAGGCAGTTTTTACAAATATGCAAGTTGCGAATTGCGTCATTCCGCTTGTTTATGTTCATCGCCAGGAATTGTTCGCAATTCATCAAAACATGATTGGTTTTGCATATTGGGCATGTTTTTGCTGTCGTGAAGAAGGCTTTTGGCGAGTTTTGTGACTTGTTAAAGTACGATGACCCCTGCGTTTTATTCTTGTAGTTGTTATTTCGGTTTTCTGACCCTTTATGCGGCTGCTTCTCTGATTTCCATGGTTTGCTTGATGATGATAGTTTTTGACTACTTCCTTGTAGAGCTTCCAGTGACATGAATTTTGATTCTAAAAACTTGGTAAACTCTCCCAGGTCGGGAAACTCCCTGGGATGTTTGACCTCCTTTATATATTCGTTGTACGTAACGCTGTCTAGTTTTTGAACCAACAGGTGGACCACGACCGGGTCCCAATTGGTGGTGTCTAGCCCGATATTTTTCAGCCCGTTCAAGCATTCCATCATGATGTCGTGAAGTTTCCGTATGCTTGCAGCGGTTGGTTGCTGAATACTAGATTGATTCAGGAGCGTGTTCATGTATGAGGTGAATAACAGCCGTTTGTTGTCGTAGCGGTGGGCCAGCATCTCCCAGCAAGATGCGTAGTTCTCAGCACTGATGCCAAGATGCTGAACCAGTTTCTCTGCCTCACCTTTGAGTTTTGTTTTTAGGTGTTGCATTTTTTGTGCCTTCGAAAGTGTCGGATTGTTGTGTACACTTTCAAGGTAGAGGTCTCTAAAACTCATCCACTGGTTATAGTTGCCATAAAAATCCGGTATTGTAATGTTTGGCGTAGATTTCTCGTAATGCGCATTTTTCCATATGTTGTTTTGAAGTTGCCTTTTTAGGTCATCATAATAGTTTTCCGTTGTATTGTATTTTTGTTGGTAAGTTGAGTCGTCATCTTGTAGAATGTAGTCTAACTCCCAATTTGCCTTTTCGATGTGCTCCCATTTAGTTTTCAGGGAGCTTAGCTTGTCTTCCAATTCCCTTTTTTCTATTGGTGTTGCCAATGCTATGGTGATCTTCTCCACAGTGCGTTCGAATGCTCTAAAGTTACAGTATTGTTGACGCAAAAGATCTTGTTGTTTCTCCGTCGGCTCGCCTGTTCCCCGAGGAGGTGCGTGGAATTGGATGTCGTCGAAAGTAAACTTCGATTGCCCCTTCCCTTGCTTAGGCGTCGCAGGTGGTTGCTCTGTCTTGCTAGTTATAGATGGAGCCGGCAATTCAGACTTACGTTTCAACATGTCTTGCAGCACTTCTTCATACATCTTCTTCGTACTGTTGAAGATATCGTCGTTGAAGTATTGGAGGTCTGTCTCTCCAGACTCTTCCAGCAGTTGGTGGTTATGAACAAACTTCTCCCAGTTTTTGTTCAACCGAGAAAGACGCTCCTCCAGGTATGCCAAGTTCTTCCTGGTGGCACTGTCCTTCTTGTAGTTGGTGCAGATAAGTTTTAAGTCTCTGAAAGTAGCTTCCTGATGACTTATTAGTTCTGCTAAGTTCTGAACCATTGTAGTTAGTTATTGGGTTGACCGTTGGTGTAGTAGAGTTGTGTCACCGCAAGTACAAGTACACCCAAGTTGCGAAGTTTCCGCCGATAATTCAGTTGTAGCAGCAGATGTGATCTCTGCTGGCTCGTAAGTTACAGGCACTTAGTGTAGCTCACCCTCCTTTACGTTATGTGCAACGTCTCAATGCTACTGGTGAGACCCGCTTGTGGGAGGCCAATAGCACCGATTTGCTAACGTAACTGGGATATACCACGCTAAGTACTCTGCTGATGAGGAGACACGACGACTCACAAGATGACATGCCGTGTCATCCGGCTCGAAGGACCACTTTTTATGTATGGCTCAGAGGTAGTTAAGTTGTGAGTTGACGAAAACCACAGATTTCACCTTAGTTCAGTATATTTGTAAAGTTACACGTAAGTTATGGTGGATGCTAATCCGCGGCTATAGCGCTACGGCAGCTATTGGTCAACTAACTTAATAAGTATATGTAATTATAAAAGTAAACTAAACGAGTCGCGAAAAGTAGGTCGCGGCGTCAGCAATTTGCCTGTACGTGAACCGTACAATCATTAATGCAAAAATAGTAACTATTATATATAAAAAAAGAAAATTACTATCAAAGCCCCAAAAATAATGTTATGTCAAAAATATAAGTTTTAATGTCAAAATATAAATTGGGCTCTTCTGGCGCTCGTGCGCAATACTTTGACGAAAAAATGGCCTAGTTTTTGATATTTGTATTGTATAACGGGCTGGTGTCCGCAACTCCACGTCAAACCCCGTATTTTGCGTGCGGAAGTTGGTTGGTAGTTTTTGATATTTTTTTGATAATTGGTTTCTGAATTATACATACATTGTAGGCTTTGTAATAGTGATCGTTGTCAGTGCCGCCCCTAGCATTCCTGGCGCCCTAGTCGAAGTACTGGAACGGCGTCCTTTTAAGATTGAATTTAAAACAACACCTAAACGAATGCCTAATGCCCGTTTTCGCCAACCCTAATCGACACTTAACTGAATACCTAAATATCTTACTTATTTTGCCTTGCTTTAATTGTTTATTTTTAACCGAAGTAGTTGGGTTATTTTGAGACACCCTGTTCATTAACTATAAAATCCATGTATTTAAAAAGGCTATCACTAATTCCCCAGGTCACCACCTCCAAGGCACGACATACTACAACAAACTAGTGGAACAAACTCTGCCGTTCCTGGAAGGAGACCACGTGACAGACGCCAAGGGCACGGGGCTAGTGCACACGGCCCCGGCGCACGGGCCTGAAGACTTCCTCGTTGCGCTGAAGAATAATATGACAGTGGTGAGTTTTTCCTTCGCGAGCAGCGGTGGTCCAGTGGTGGCGGCTCCGACTTACGAGCAGTAAGTCGTGGGTTCGAACCCAGGCAGGCGCATTACTTTTTGTAATTTATTTCATCACCACTGCTCTCAAAACGGTGAAGGAAAACATCGTGAGGAAACCGACGTTCTAGAACCAAAAAAATCGAGGACATGTGACATCTACCAACCCGCACTGAGCCCGCGTGGTGGGTGTGGCCTGTGTCCCAGCAGTGGGAACATTATAGGCTGATTATGCAAGATTTTCGTTTGCACATTATGACACAAAGTGATGATAAGGGACGAATCGCATGTGACTAAAAGAGTGATGAATATAAATGTTGATGAATGGAGAGGGAGAGGAAGACCAAAGAAACGATGGATGGATTGTGTGAGGAATTATATGAGAGAAAGAAGTAAATGATAGCGTGACGGTTGACGGTTTGAGATTGGATGAAAAAAACGTGCTGCGCCGACCAAGCATTCAGTACATGATTCTAACTAGCCCTATAAAACAAAACATCAGCTGTTCCATGGAATTGCACTAGAATCGTGTCTTTGGTAAAAGTTTTTGTCTACACCGTTACCGTACACCGTCTTTTATTTATATTATGCGCAAGAGCAGGATTTGTGTAACTTGATTCAAAGGTCAACATAATTAACGTCTTCTTAAATACCTACTTGGGAGTTTGTACCGCCACTTCTTCGCTCTACTACACACTAGGGCAGGGATTCCCAATCTTTTACTCTATGTGCCTCACCCAATTTTATTCTTGAATTCCACGTCACCCTCAAAAATATTTTAGTTTTCTTAGCAAGACAGGCCGAAGTGGAGTGTCGACAACAAAATAAAAAATACGTATTTATTAAAATTGGATTAGTTTATTTTGTCAATATTTGCGCACTGGTTGTTTTTTTTTATTGTTTATATCTGGAGTTGCGCGACCCCTTTGGATCACCCTACGACCCCCAAGTGGGGCGCGCCCACTGGTCGGGAATCCCTATTAAAGAGTGGCGAAGGGCGGACTATCTTTGCAAATTAGGTGTTCAAAAAGTGTAATTTCAGCCTAATTTTTGATTTTGAAAATGCTCAATTGCGAGGTTGTAGGATTTTGAGGATCAGCAGGTCCATTGACCAAATCTCCTTTTCAAATATTCCCAGGAATGCAACGTCGACGAAGCCGGCCGCTACACTCGCCTAGACCCGGAACTGAACGGTCAGCCAGTATTAGGCTCCGGTCAGGAACTGATCATCTCCCGACTGCGCGCTGACGTCATGCACAGGGGCGAGTACGTGCACTCGTACCCGCTGGACTGGAGGACCAAGAAGCCGCTCATCATCACAGCTAGCCAGCAGTGGTTCATTGACACAGCGGCCTTGAAGGAAAGGGCTCTGGTTAGTAATCTATATCTGCTCGTGTGACTCCCGGGAGTAACTTTACCATAGACAATTTATTATTTATTTAATTATTTATTTAACACTTCAAGCACAAAGTACAGAGGCGGACAACAACAACACACAACAACAACAACAATACGACAATTCTGTCTCTAGTAAGATTTGACAGATTAGTAGACCATAGAGTACAACGCTGGTAGGATCTTTTGACGCTTGGAAAAAAAACACTTAAAACAAAATGGCGGCGTTAGTTCCGATTAAAGCTACGCGTCAAAATATCCATGTTATTACTATAACGTTGCATAAACATGTGTAGATATGATATATATTTTATTGCAAATATAATAATAATGACAAAAATACTCAAAATAGGTGATGAACGTGAAAATTTTTTTACCATTACAATTCATTCAAAAAATCAATCAATCAATCCAATAAAAAAAAAAAAAAAAAACAAAATAAATAAATAATAATATTTTTTTATTTTACAATTCATTTTTTTTTTTTTAATTCCTTTTTCTCAATACAGGCAGCTCTAGAAAAAGTGGAGATCCTACCGCTCTCCAGCAGCGACCAGTACCGGCAGGGCTTCAGAGCTCAGTTGGAGAAGCGGCCGTACTGGTGCATATCGCGACAGAGAGCCTGGGGCGTGCCTATACCAGCCGTGTATAGCGGGGATAAAGTTGTGGTGGATGAGTGAGTTAAATCCCAGGATGAAGCAGCAGCTTTTTTCCAATTCCTCATTTATACGTTAGGTTCGAATCCCGGGTCGGGCAAAGTGCTATTGGTTTTTTCCATCAGAAATTTCTCCGTAGCAGCCAGGGAGTCTGCATTTGTGTCCGGTTGATGGCAATAGGCTCGCCCCCTTATTACATGGGACTTAAACATAACTGGCGAAATGTGGATGTATTACACCTCTGCCTAACCCTTTGGGGATTACAGGCGTGATGTTATGTTTATTTATGTTAAGAAAAAAGCCGCTCCGCTTAGGTCGAATTGTTATTATTCTTATTTTAAACCGAAAACTTTTAATTAAATATTGCTTATCCCACAAACAATACTGACTAAAATCCTCATTTACAGACGCATCATAGACAAGCTATGCTCTCTAATTGAGTCGCGCGGCGCTGACGTGTGGTGGACCTGTGACGTCACTGAACTACTGACCGATGACGTCATCAATGATCATCAGATTGATACCAAGGAGGTCACTAAGGGAAAGGTGAGAATTCGTATTTGATAATGCTATTTTAGCCGTTGTTTTTGAACATGAAAGTATATTTTAGAATGGCTGCATTAGGCTAGTTGACTAAATTTCAAAATAATATTAAAACAATAATAAATATTTTTAAAAAAGTCGATCATTTACAATATTTATTTTGCGTTTTAATATGCCGATCTAAATTTACCGCAAAAACGCTTAAAGTGTTTTAACGTGCAAGCGCCAGGGTAGCCCGGTAAATTCAAATTTTCTTAAGTTTTTTGCATTTTGCAGGTCAGTGTCAGGTTGTATATCGACAAAATATGATTCGCGACTCTAACAAATATTGCTTTAATGGGTTATAAATCATTAAAATCATCAATACAACCCTCTTAGTTCAATTGAATGACTATTTCATGAAAAAGTCATTCAATGGAATTCAGACTTTGAAACCTACAAACAAACTCCCTGCTAAATTAGCTGTTTTATATTCCCAGGACATAATGGACATCTGGTTAGACTCAGGTCTGTCCTGGTCTACGCTAGGCGGTCGCACAGCCCAGCTGTATTCTGAAGGAGTGGACCAACTGACGGGCTGGTTCCAAGCGTCGCTACTGACTTCCCTAGCACTGACTGACGAAGCGCCTTATAAGTGAGTAGTACTTGTCTGTACCAGTCTTACCAAGGAGTATCGGACTACTAACTGAGTTGTGGAGGTCAGATAGACAGTCGCTTCATGTAAAATACCGATTTTTAGCTCATCATGCAACTGCAAATGTAAAGAAATATTATTAATTAAAAGTTACACTGGAAGCCGACCCCAACTTAGTTGGGAAAAGGCAGGCAGATGATGAGTATCTATTATTTCTATAACCATGACGAACAGTCTTCGATGTAAAGTTGAAAATATATTTCCATGGTTTTTTTTAATCTTTAATCGGTGATCTGAAGTTTTTTTTTTTAATTTAGCCTGTACTGTTCCACTGCTGGGCAAAGGCCTCCCCCAATTCCTTCCATGTACTCTTTTCCCGCGCCTCCTCGGGCCAGCCCTCGCGGTACGCGTCCAAATCGTCTCGCCACCTCTTAAAGAAGTTAAATGTTAAAAATCTTTCATGATAATGAGGAAGTTGCCTAAGGCATTTTACGTCTATTAATTTAGTCTCCTTATTTTTCCCAGGTCTATATTCGTCCACGGGTTCGTCGTAGATGACAAGAAGCGAAAGATGTCTAAATCCATCGGCAATGTGATAGACCCGACCACCATCATACAGGGAGGCAAGGATAAGAACAACCAGCCGGCTTATGGCGTTGATACTCTTAGGTAAGTGCTTCTAGGTTAAGCAACACTTGCCGAGGTCGGTTCGTGGATGGGTGACCGTTAGTTACATAACGAGACACGACTGTCATTATGTGGATCTTAGACAGTCGTTGTGGGTAGTTAGAAGCTCGACTGACAACCAATCTTAACAGAGGGGAAATTTCCTTGGTTAGACTGGCTACCCCAGTACCCCGTTCTAGACCTACTGTAACTGGACTATGGAGGTCAGATAGGCAGTCGCTGAATGTAAAATATTTATTTATAATTTGTCCAATTTTACACTTATTGCAAATGATAATAAAGTGATAAAATTGTTCTACCATCAGAATTTTTAATCTTAAAATTATTTTTTTCCGCAGGTGGTGGGTAGCAAGCCACTCCACTCAGCATTCACAGATAGTAATCAGCAAGAAACTCCTCGACGACTGTCAAGCAGAACTAATCAGGATCAGGAACATCATGAAATATCTCCTAGGAGTCGTCAGTGACGTCCAAAAAACCGATTTTAACCGAAAACCGACTCTAAACTATTTCGACAGCTACATGGTCAAAGAAACAGAAGATTTTGTCAACCAAATTAACAATAGTTATAATAATTATAGGTATAATCATGTAGCGCAAAGCATTTTGAACTTTATAAGCAATAAAGTCTCTGGTTTGTATTGCCATTGTATAAAAGATAGGTTATATTGCTCTCAAAGAGATGCTGACGAAAGGGTCTCAGCTCAATTAGTAGTACATACGATTCTAGTCTCTCTCTGCAAAGCTTTAGGCCCTATTTTGCCGCATTTAATCGAAGAAGTATGGCAACACCACCCGTTGCATGCAAAACCGTTTTATTTTACGGAAAACTTACCGGTTTTACGGACAGCTGATGTGGATACATCACTAATGGAAGCCATATTGGATTTGAAAAGAGAGATTTGTGTGTTAGCGAAAAATGAAAATTTAAAGAAGTTGCAAGCTAATATTGTATTAAATTCAGAGTTGTATGATAAATTAAATGAATTAAATAAGTCTGATGGTGTGAACGACAGTGTTCTGAGCGAGATTCTAGAACTGTCATCTGTCAGTTTGACAGTTAAAAATGGCGGGAAAGACACGCACATTGAGTTGTCACAGAGTAAAAATCGACAGTGTTCGCGTTGTAGAAAATATAATGTCACTGATGATATCGATAAATGTATTAGATGTGATAAAGTTTTAAGTGTTATGTAAATATTAGTGTTAGTAGATACAATGTTATTACTATTATTACGTTAGAACGAGTTGTTTTAGAGGCTGTACATTTTTGTTTATTGAGTTTATCTTACGAGGTATTAAGTAGACAACCTACAAATCATATTATTATTTAAGTATTTATTACATTTGTTGCTGTTAAAACTACCTTTAATGCATCATGTTTCTTTTGGCTGTTCATTAAAGGTGTGTCACTGTTTCCAAACATTTCTAAAATGGTCTGTGGAAATTGTATTGAAAAAAAAAACCAAGATGGCCGATGGGATGGTTACTTCCTATGAAGGCCGCGCGAAAAGAGAATGCGCTATGAATTTATGCTGATTAAACAAAAATATATTGCTTTATTGACAATAAGGAGTATTTATTTTGCCACCCCAACCCACCGAAGGAATCCAGAAGCTTCACAACAGTTGCAATACAGACAGCATCTAAGTTGGTAATTCTTTTTTATGTCAACCTGGCTATCTCACGAGTTTTTTTATAATCCTAACAGGTATTGCCTACGGAGTTTACTGACGATCGACCACTTTTCAACCATATTGCTCAGGGCATAAAGGACGGTCAACCACTTTTCACCCTACTACTATTTAGCTCTATCAGAAAATAATATCAAGACATTTTACCTATATTGGATGCTGACTCGAAATTTTCGCGGTTTTTCTCAATACAATTTTTGGGCCAGGATAGAGGGGGGGCCTTTTCCAAACGTGCGTATGATCATCCTAACTCGCATTGTAGCAAGTATACATAAAACGTTGAAATACATAGACGCATGACTATTTTCTTACTAAATCTTAAAACAACTGCGGAATAGTCTGATTCCGCTGCCATTCAAACTAATAATAGTTTGAATGGCATATAATATCATGCAAAGTTGAATAAAAGTTCAGAAAAATTAATACTCTGGATCTGCCCCTGGGTAGGCAATGCCTTTGCTGGACATAGCTACAGTGCAAGTTACATGTGAATAATTAATTACGTAGAAATCTTCTCGAAAAATTCTAACTTTCGCATGAACATTAAATCAGTACCTATCATTACTGCGTAACTATAAACAAAAGCGATGTTACATACCTTCACTGCATACCGGTTTAGATTAGTTTTAATCCGGCTGAAACCGGTTCGAGCCAATTATTCCCGAACTAGCCGGCTGAAACGTCCACTAATCAGATTTGCATCGTATTTGGGCGTCCGCAAAATGGACGGCGGAGTATTTTATGGTTTGATGTTAGTTTGAATAATAGGATGAAACTTTATTTTTTTCGTTATGCCTCATTCGGTTTAAACTTGGTTTTGATAGATACCTATTATACCAGTTGAAAATACCTATTTCATTTCACACTATCGTGGTATGGACATGTGATGCGGAGAAATGAGGAAAATATCGTGAGGAGGGTTTAGAGAATGAATCTGGATGGGTATAAGAGGAGCGAAAGACCAAAGAAACGGTGGATCTGAATGGACTGTGTGAAAGATGATATGGCTAGAAGCTATGTCTAAGTCACATGAATAGGGGGTGATCCTATTACCATTAACCGGGCACAAATCCAGATTCCGTGGCTTGGCTGCTACTGAGAAATTCCTGATGGAAAAACCCAATAACTCTTTGTCCGAACTTTGTTTGAACCCAGGACCTCATGCTCAGCAGTCGCGATAATAAAGATCGAGTGGTCGCAAACCACTCGATCTTTATTATCGAGACATTAAAGTTGCTTTTGGTTTGGATTTGAAAGAACGGTAGCTAAGCCATTCTCACACATAACCTCATCATCTTCCTGCCCTTGACCCATGTTACTTGGGGACGACGCAACACGTTTTTTTCTTCCATTCTCCTCTGTCAACCGCCACGCTATCATTTACTCCTTTTTCTTTCATATCATTCCTCACACAATCCATCCCTCGTTTCCTTGGTCTTCCTCTCTCTTTCCATCCATCAACATTTATATTCATCACTCTTTAAGCCATACACAAATAACAAAGTCCTGTTATAATACTCCCAGTGACTAGTTAGTCAAAAACATAATTCTGAAAGCCGTGTAATGCATAGCAAATTGTTCGTAATTGCATTAATTTTTACTTCTGCACTGCATTGTTTGTGAGCTAGTATCAGTAGGTACTCGTGCACTCATTAGAGTGTGTAGAGTAGTATATTATTCATGAGTTCATGAATAGGTACTGCTTTTTACTCTCGAGTAGTTGTAAAAAATACAAAAGCACATCAGACTAGATGACCTGGTATGTATGCTATTATCAACAGACTTAATGAAAGGAGGTTATGTAATAAAGCTGTTTAAAGCTATTTTAAAATGTTATGAACATTTTACGGAGATGACAGCACCTGAACTATTTTATTTACATATTGATGTAAAAAATATTTATGCTGTCTGGCTTCCGTACGTTTTTTCACGGGTGACCACTGAAAACCAGCGCTGTGTTGTGGGCCCCCCATAGCACAGCATCATGCTGAGTGTGAGACCTGCTTGTCGCAGTCACGACGTGCAAGCTGTTAACTTTTTTTTTTGTTCCCTCCTGTGGAATGTATAGTTTATTATAAGATTTGAAACTATCATGGTCACTTACATTATTATTTCTACTAGAAACGGGATATTTACCCGTGTTTATCTGTGATTATGGTGCTTGTAACAGCGCCGAAATATCAGGAACTCAATGAAATCAGTAAACATGGTAAATATTCCGTTTCTAGTGTATAATAATGTATAGTTTATTTTTTTGTCATTTTGTATGATGCACGTCATGTCCCTGCGGCAAACAAAATATTTTTTTCTTTCTTTCTAACTAGGAGTCGAACCAACCGGACCCCTCGCTCAGTAGTCGCTCTTGGGATCACCAGACCAACGATAACTGGGCAGTTAAAAACCCGACCTGGGAATCAAGCTGGCAATCAAGAGTCCCATACTCGTCACAATAACTGACCATTATATTTTTCAACTGATCATAATGACTTCCTGAAAAAATAAATAACAGTTTTAAAAATTACTTTCATTGAAGTACAATAAATCTGATTTGCGTGTGATGTTTAGATTAAGAATAATGTTCATTAGATATGCAATAAAGTCGTAACCAGTTGTAATAATGCATTTAATCAGTGTGGTTGTAATAAGGTAGGTTCGTCAACTAATTAATGTAAATTATGAATTAAAGTGAATGCGAGCTATGGAACGGGCTATGCTTGGAGTCTCTCTGAGGGATCCAAAACGAGGTGATCCGACAGAGAACCAGAGTTGTCGATTTAGCTCACAGAATAAGTAAGCTGAAGTGGCAATGGGCCGGTCATACTAGCCGTAGAACCGATGGCCGTTGGGGTAGACGTGTTCTTGAGTGGAGACCGCGAATCGGCAAACGTAAGATGGGACGCCCTCAGGCTCGGTGGAGTGATGATCTTCGCAGGATGGCTGGTAGAAACTGGATGAGATGAGTTGCTGAAAATCGAGTTGAATGGCGTGCGATTGAGGAGGCCTATGTCCAGCAGTGGACTGCTATAGGCTGATGATGATGAATGAAAGTTTATCTCAATAGGTTTTCCGCTAAAAATATTTAAAATGCTTGTAATTTATTGTTTTAGAGGAGCTCGTGGCTAAATAATAACAGCCGCACGGGTCGGTTTTCAAGGTTAAGCCGTGCTTGCCTAGGTCGGTCCGTAGATGGGTGACTATCCATCACATACCGAGTTTCCTACGTTCTTCGGAAAGTGTGCTAAGCTGTTGGCCCCGCCTGTCATTTGCAGATCTGTAACAGTCGTTACAGATATTCAGTGGCTCGAAAATCTGATGACCAGTATTACCCAGGGGTATCGTATGACCCAGTACTAACTAGGTTGTGGAGGTCGGATAGGCAGTCGCTCCATGTAAAATACTAGTATTCAGCTGCATCCGGTTAGACTGGAAGCCTCACATAGTTGGGAAAAGGCTAGGCAGAAGATGAATTAATTATTGATTTGTTAGCTTCAGCTTGAAAAATTCATTAGTATATTTATAAAATAGCACAGAAATAGCTAATTACTTTAATCCATTAATATTATTATTTCTAAATACTTTTACCAAGAGCGTAACTAAATCTACTAAATGATGTGTACCTCATTTTAGTTGCTTAATCAAACCATTGTTGTATTAAGGTGTGGCTAATTATATCAATGTTTTCTGTAAGTTTTTCAAACACTATTTCCATAATAATATTACAAATGCAAAAGTAACTATCTGTCTGTCGATCTGTCTGTCATCTTTTCAAGCCTTAGCGGCTGATTGAATTCGGATGAAATGTGGCCTACGAAAAGACTTTCATCAGCGTTAGAGGACACAGGATAATTTATACCTCGGTAGTAGGTATCGTCGTACAATTTCAGACGTCCACGCGATCGAAGCCTCGGGTAAAAACTCGTCTTAAATACGTATATTTCTTGCTTTAGCTGGATACACGTGTTCCGGTTTAGTTCTAATCCTTTCATAATAATCAATGATAAGTATGATATGATAACAATCAAAGATATACTTACTCAAGTATCTTGACTTAGCATATGAGGTTATCGACTTGTGGAGCGTGCAGTCTGCAGTCACTGTACCGATAGTTGTTACGGTTAATGGAATATTAGCAAAGAGCCTCGACCATCACCTTAGGAGGCTCTTATTGCGCGGCTGGGTTGAGGGCTTGATTCATAAAGCAGTAGTCGGAGCGCATAGTGAGGAGGTTCCTTTCTCTGGAGCCCTGACCACCGCCAGACTTTGTCCCTGATCAGCTAATGTGTTTTTGTTTCTAAAAATGTAAAATAATTTGTACAGAAAATAAATGAATGAGCATAATCAAGATTTACCTACAACTTAACTAGCATTGTTTTATAGCATTAGTAAACACACATAAATTATAACGTTCTGATAACACTAGGTATGTTTGGTTGGTTTAAGTCACAACATTAATGATGTATTCAATTAAATCGGCTTAAAAACTATTAATACATACGTCAATTTACGCCTTTTTCCCATGGGGGTAGACAGAAACTACAGAACGCCACCAGCTACGATCCTTACATACTCCTGTTGCCTCGTCCACGTTCATAATATCTGGTCTTCTTAAAAAGTTTCGAAATGATTTGACGAGTTAGGATCCGTTCTATCTTTTATTTCGATTCACAGCACGGAGAAGGTCGGTTCTCAGGTCGGGCTAAGTGTTATTGGGTTTTTCGTGCGGTTGATGCAATGTTTTAGTGTCACTTCTTTAATCGAATTAGGTGTTCTTCATGCCGGATACTTGTCGTTGATACCTACATCATGATCACATACAGCATGTTATATCCTTATCATTTGTCAGAGGCTGTTGTCCTCGCGTTCTATTTGGAAAAGTCTTGAAACTCAAGACACTTGTCTATCTCTTCAAGGAAAGGTTTGTTTGAACACGTGCAAACTTGATAGCTGATATCGCGGTGCAGTAGCATCCAGATTGGATTTAATTAATCCAAATATATTAGATACAGACTATACGTATAGACAAGATACAGAAAAGAAACTTCAGGCAGGAGTACGTGGAGTTATCTATGTAAGCCCACTTTATGTTTTCTTTCGACATTATTGACCGACACGGCCCAGGGTTTCCTGATGGTGACTGATCATAGTCGCCTATGGACATTCTGTTTTACCAGAGATGAAAATGCGTTGCTGTCTCAGAGTTAGAGACAAAGCTGAAATGCCTCATGTGCTAATAATTACACCGATACCAGTCCAGATAAGAGGGTTCCAATCCGGAACTCAGCAACGCTGTGTTAGTACTTCTCTGGATGAGCTCCTCCACAAAGACAGTGACGAACAGCGATTCATTCGTCGAATCAACATCCATTATTTCAAAGGAAATGAAGGCCAATAATAATAATATGTGATAATGCTTGGACCTTGACAGTGTCCTCATCATCGGCGGATCCTGTGATGAGAACCTGACGTTTCCATCATGGTTCCTGTTCGGGGCAGCCACTGCCGCTTACCAAGTAGAAGGCGGATGTAATGAAAGCGGTATTTCCACTCTTTTTTAACAGATAAACCTTACAAAGTGCGGCACAAGCAAGTGCCTTACAAGGTGCAAGTATACGGGTTAACTTATAGTACAAATACACGAAAAAGATATTCTTAAAGATGGACAATTATGCAATTATAAAGCTATGGGTCACATTCAGGTCCTCTAGTCAAGATCTTTTTATCTTCCAGATAAAGGAGAGAGCATTTGGGACAGGCTAATGCACACGCGCCCAGATGTGATCGTAGATAGATCGAACGGAGACGTGGCGTGTGACACCTACCATCTGTGGCAGAGAGACATCGAGATGGCCCAGGAGTTGGGGCTAGATTTTTATAGGTTAGTTTATTTAGACCAGTCCATCATCAAGCAATACCCACGTCTTGAGTGATGATGGACTGGTCTAACTGACCTCCTCTCGCTGACGCCTAAAAGTTTGTGATTTCAAAGCCAAACTCGACCGTCTACCGCTATGTAGGACGATCACGAGGAGGTCTTCTGCGTGGTTCATTTGTTAGCTATCCGTGCATATCATGGCCGAGGGTGGCAGTCGCCTACACCTTAATACAGACCGAAGCTCATACACGTGTCTAGTAAAGCCGTGGGCCATTCTAGAGCTGCACCTGTAAGTATAAAAATTACTGGACGCTTTTAATCATTTCCAGGTTCTCCATATCCTGGCCTCGTATCCTCCCATCTGGTTTCCCCAACCACATCAGTGAGGATGGCAAGAATTACTACAACAATCTGATCGACGGTCTACTGCAGAAGGGCATTGAGCCTCTTGTGACTATGTACCACTGGGACTTGCCACAATACTTGCAGGATCTTGGTAACTTAACTTACAATGCAATGTTGGTTTAGCATAATCAGATTATAATATTCCCACCTGGAGAGGGTGAGAGAGAATGGGCTGAACTGAAATCCACCTCGCGGGCCCAGTGCGATTTGGTAAAAGTATGAATTGCTTCAAATTTTTGGTTCTAAGCTATCTCTACGGCATCACGATGTTTTCTTTTACTGTTTAAGTTGATTTGGTGGAAATAAAAATTACCTGCCAAAATATTATGAATATCCAGTTAGTCTAAAAGACTTCTGATCAACGAAGCTTTAGATAGCAATGCAGTTCCGCTTGATTAGCAGCAGCCTTTTGCTTATGCAGGTTACTAGCAACCATTTGAAAAGCTTTCGAAATAAGTACTAGTCTTTCTATACTGTGGATTTTTCGTGAAAAACTTTTTTTTAACTTTGCGCCACATTAGTAATTGCTCCTGTATCGTGGGTGCGTTTACAAATATTTGTTCCATGCGGGAATCGAACCCGCGATACGCAGCGTAGCAGCCACAGCGCCGTGCCGTCATCTAAAACACTAAAAGGCACAAGTCATCATAACTTTCAGGTGGCTGGGCCAACCCTCTCATCTCCACTTGGTTCGCCGACTACGCAAGGGTCCTATACTCTCTCTACGCCGACCGTGTGAAGTATTGGCTCACCTTAAACGAGCCCATGGTCATTTGTGATGGTGGGTACGGCGAGATGGCCGCACCATATCTGGACGATACGAAGATAGGACAGTATCTATGCAACAAGCATGTGCTGTTGGCCCACGCTGAGGCGTACAGGATCTATGATGAGGAGTTCAGGCATTTATATAATGGTGAGTTAAATACTTTGAATTAGGTCATACTCATAATCACACACGATTTTTAGCTTAAACTCATTTCTTACATGTTCAGGCATGTTGTCGTTGTCCATGATTTTCTTCTGGCTCGAGCCGGAGACACCAGCTGATGCTGAAGCTACGAAACTTACAATACAACTCTGGGTAAGCTCTATAGAATATCCCACGTACGCTATGGAATTTCTTGATACTTTTTATTTTTAGGAGGGTAGATATGCCCACGCCATCTACTCCAAATCAGGCGGCTGGCCACCTGAACTTGAAAAGTTGCTGGCAGAAAACAGTAAGAGGGAAGGCTATCCGCAACCCCGGCTGCCTTCATTCACTCCAGAAGAAATTGAATTTGTTAAAGGTAAGGATTTTTCTACATCACAAGCTGGGCGTGATTCGATAACCCGAAGAACTTAGGGGCCTGGCAAACCATGCAGTCCCGAGTGCAAATAATGGCCGTAGTCGTGGGCACAATCTTGACCGCAGAACCGCTCTAACCAAGATGCGGACGTACATAGTTTAACCGCAACTAATTGGGCGGTCGGTCTACTGACCGATGGTAATTGTTCGATGTGGAAAATCGAGCGATACATTCAGTTTCTATACTTTAGTCAGCGCTGTTAGTCAACGTGTTTAGCATCAATAGGTTAACTTAACAATACTGTACTTTATTAGCGTTGTCGAGTAAACGAATTTTGCAAACATATTGTAGCAGCACCATACTATAGCAACATAGTAGAAAAAGTACTAGAGAGCGCCATCTATGACACAAATGAAGAACTAACATGAAAATTCAAAATCGCGCAGTTAAAGTTATCCGCGACTTAAGACTATATTATTGAAAAACCTGACAACAACTGTCGGGCAGTAGCCCACCAGACACGGCAACAGTCTTGATCGGAAGATCCTCCCTTTTCTATGGTGGATTAAGAACTTTATACCCTGTTCTTCATACCCCTAAAATATGAAGCATTGAATGAATTAGGAAGTTCCTTCAAAATCCTTCAGATTGTGATAGAATGTGGAACGGTCTGTGTGGCCATCTTGCAGTGGTCACTGCGTAGTTTGCGATCGAACTTATGGTGACGAAGGAATTGCAGATCTTTTTGGCAGTTATAAGGCTTGGAATAATTCCGCTTAAACAGCATTCAGGTTGAGGCCTATGTTCAGAACATAACTAAAATTGATTTATTTCGAGGCCTTGCTCACCATTCCTTGACGCTTACAGGAACCTACGACTTCTACGCCCTAAACCACTACACGACCAGACTGGTGCGCAAGGTGGACCCTGAGAAGGCTGGAGCCTGGCCGTACTACGGGTCCGAAGAGATCGGAGTCTCAATGGTCAACCATCCTGGCTGGGACACGGCTGCGGCGGACTGGTTTGCGGCAAGAATTTTTCAATACATAGTACAAGGTCGTCCGTGGATTGGTGACTATTACATACCGAGTTCTCTCCTTGCCTCGGAAAGCACGTTGGTTTCGGCTGTCATTTCCAGTACTTCGACAGTTAGTACCGGCTTTATGTGGTTAGACTGGAAGCCGACTTCAAGATAGTTGGGAAAAGGCTAGGGAGATGATGATGACTCTTCTATGTATAGTACTGGCATTGAGTTCTGGATCAACTGCCTATCCGACCCGCAAATCCCAGTAACTGGTCCACAAGATACCCCTTGGTTAGACAGGTTGTCGAACGACAGCCGGGACTGATGGCTTGATGTGCTTTTTCAGACTCGGAAAATCACGGTCGAAATGAAATGATCGGTCACTCATCCACTGATCGACCGCAACAAGCGTAGGTTTTCCTTGATCAATTGCATCCCCACCCATGTGTCTTCGGGTGATACTTAACCACCAGCTTCTACCTTGAATCACCTCTACTTACAATATTTCTAAACCTTCTAGATAAACCCCGAAGGTCTTCGGAAGCAGCTGCACTGGATCAAAGACACTTATGGAGTGAACGATATTCTGATCACTGAGAATGGTCTGCCAACCCTCAGCCCGGACCTGTACGACATGCAGCGGCTGGATTTTATTAGAAATAACTTGGAACAGGTAATAACGATTTAAGTAGATGATGATCAAGCCGAGATCAGCCACAGCGACTGCATTCGATGGCTTTTTAGGGTGATTGTCGAGAGCTTTGGTGTGCTGCTCTTTCATGTGCTCTCAAGTGGCTAGCATATCCAACTTTGGCCGAAAAACTCTGACCACAAAACAGACATGTCAGAACACCATTGACGACATTGTACGGACACCATTGCTGTAGGTGGACTAGCTTAGGGTTATCACGTTTTAAATCTAGATGCAATCTTCTCCTCTCTTCAAAGGATTTATGTTACAATCTTAATAAAACCAAAAAGTTTGGCTTAAAAACAAAGAAATAACATAACTCAACGTTACATAACATAAAACCTGTCCTTCTCCGAAGGATAAGGCAGTAGTTTATCATAGTGCACCCACATTTCGCCAGTCATGATACAGTCCCTTGCAATTGGTGGCGGACCTATTGCCATCGACATAGTACAAATCCTCTACGGGCCAACGGCAATCCTCCCGGGCTATTATCTATACGTACTCAGAAATTCCTCTTGCAAAAACCCAATAACACTATGCTCGACGTGGGAATCGAACCTAGGACCAGATGTAAAATGGGAGTTAAACAAACATGTGACTGTGGGACTGACGACTCCGCTTAACTCTCCGATCAGGAAATATATACGTGATGTTATGCTAAGTATTTTGTATGTACAGGTATACTATGCCATAAACGATGGTATCCACGTGATGGGCTATACAGCGTGGTCGATAATGGATAACTTCGAATGGACTACAGGATACATGTATGTATTCCTTTTTCTTTCTTTTAAGCTATTGACGGTGGTAAAATAAATGTGATAAGTAAGTAAGGTACTATCGTAGTGGGTAGCCAGGTCGAAAGATGGATGGAATATGTTGGAACAGACGACTGTTTGAGACCGGGTATCGGTAAGCGTTGTACCTATCTATAGGATCAGCTACAATCAAAGATGACCGGGACAGACTGGGTGCGAAAGCCAGAAAAACAGGTGTTGTGGTACATTTTTTAAAAGGCATATGGCCTGCCGTGCTACTGCGATAGGTTGAGTTCAAAGTGGTAAGTGGTTATGGACGTATGATGCGGAGGAATGAGAAAAATGTAGTGAGCAAAATTTTGGCTATAAGAGTAGAGGAATACCAAAGAATCGATGGATGGACTGTGTGAAGGATGATATGGCTAGAAAGGAGGTGACTGCTGATATGACGAGTAATAGAGAAGTATGGAAGACGAAGACATGCTGCACCGACACCAAATACATTGGGATTAGGGCAGGAGAATGAAGAGGTTGAGTTCAAAGTCGCATGCTATCACAAATTAATTTTTCGTCGTATGACCGAAAAAAAGGCCTAAGAAGCAAGTTTCGTCACTCATGGAGACGCAGGGTGTATTATTTTCAATACCATTTCTTCATGTACTTATTGATATTATATTTCCAGTCCGAAATACGGGTTGTACGCAGTAGACTTCTCCTCCTTCAACCGCACGCGCACGCCGCGGGAATCGGCGCGCTTCTTCGCAAGCGTCACTAGAACACGGTCCGTTCTTCGACACAACCACGAGTTGAATTATGAAGAGGAGTAGCTTTGGTTAAGATGTTTAGTAAAATGTTTGTAATAAGTTAGTTTTTATTAAAAGAAACTACAGTTTTTATCAAATTCTTCTGGCGAACCTGAAACTAGTCGGGTACACCAGTATCTTATTGATCATCATCTTCCTGTCGATGTCCAATATTACTTTTTTTTTTTTTTGTACAATGGGAAATCATCAAATGACACCCCCCGCTCTGGGCGGAGCGGAAGGGAGTGTCAGACTTGTGAAATTTGTGACTGACTAAAACCCATCCATGTTCCTTCTTTGCCCTTTGTGTTCCAGGGCCGCGGTATCTCTTTCGAACAGTCCCGCAACCCTGGCAGGCATCGGCCCGAGCGGACCCCTACGTGTCCTATATTACTTGGGATCGGCGCAACACGTTTTTCTTCCATTCTCCCCTGTCAGCCGCCACGCTATCTTTTTTCCTCACTCAATCTATGCATCTTTGCTTTGGTCTTTCTCTCCCTCTGCATCGCAAATCTATTGTACTTCTAATACTTGAATCAAATCGGTTGACGGCTGAAGCTGAGTCGTTCACGTGCACACATGCACGCGAGAGATTCAGCTATTCCTCCTGTGTTGTGCATTGCAAATTTAAAATATTTGTCAAGTACATTATACAAATCTGGTTGAACGGTGATCCCCAAACTAGACGTATCTATCTGGGGGATCAGAGTTGTACATTTTCAGAACATCCAAAAAAAAAAAAATCGTACTACGTGATTATTAACGAAATAAAAATAAAAGTAAGGGGTGAATTAAAGTAAAAACGAAACATAATTAAGAGTGACAAATAATTAAAAATTGGTAACATCACTTAAACAAATAAAAACGTGTAAAACGTGTTTGACGGCACGGTTGGCGCTGTGGCTGAGCGATTGACTGCTGCGCTACGTGTCGCGGGTTCGATCCCCGCACGGAACGAATATTTGTATGATCTACAGGTAGTTGTTCCGGGTCTGGCTGTTTGTGTTTGTGAGTTTAAATATTTGTAAACGCACCCACAATACAGTAGAAATTCCTAGTGTGGGGAAAGGGTTTTTTTTTTTTTAAAAACATAATTTAACTTGCTTGTGTGTGTGTATGTGCGAATGCTGTCAGTCTGTGTACTTCTTGCACCTATATCTTTCTCAAACAGATTGCAGTTTACTGCTGTAAGAGATAGTGATACAGTTCTAGGCCGAAACTCATTGCAAATTAATTGTACTATGAGGGGTGTAACAAGACCCTTAACGAAGCCGAAAGGCACTTGTTCTCCTCATCATTGCGATATTTTTTTTTGTTCTAGACCATACCTGGGAACTTTCTAGTTACGGATTCATTGGGGTTCAAAGTTCCAACTTTTTCAAAGTTCAAGTTCAACTGGGTCAAAGTTACAAGTTTTTTTTTTAATATTTGTTTTTAATGACGATTTTTACTTTAAACACCTCCCCGTAATATTTAGTCCATCCATCCGCACAATGTTTTGAGTGCGTTACATTGAGTCCTACCGTAAAACGTGATGTTTCACTCCAAAAAAAAAGTCGTTTCCCATCGATAATTTTTGCGTAAAGTTACTTAGTTTGACGTACATAAATGCTTGGTTGACGGATTCTTGTTACACCCTGTAGATAAAATACTGATATCCCATGAAACGAAATTAATCCCATTAAAATTAACCCAATTTTTGTAAAACAGCGAGGTCACCGAAGTAACCCAACCTTTCATTTGTTTTAATAACTTCAGAAATTTTTAAAAAGCATCGGATGTCAGTTTATTTATGAATTATCCCTCTTCCGGCTCTGTCTTGTTATTTAATATTCTGGTTCAAAATTAAATTAACATTGAAGAGCGTCCACTCAAACTTGAAGTAAGAGTTGAACTCACTCAGTGATATTAAAATTCTACGAAAGTTGGGTTTAAATATTTATCTGCTAGAAACTGCTTGGTACGTGCTTTCGAGAAAGTACCTTACTCGATTTTGATCGTTTTATGACCAGGCTGATTACCAATATCCTGATGGTCCAGTGACTAAAGCTTCGACTCACAAGCACGAGGTTGTGTGTTTAAACCCGTGCAGTTACCACCCCTAGGGACCTCATGCACTACACGTACGACCACTTTTGGTCGCAGAAGCTTCGACCAGAAAGAAATTTAGGTCGCACAACCAGGCGTCCGACCAGTTGTGTTCAAGATTGCGGCAGGACATGCGACAAGTCGTGATGGCCGCGACCTAGTGTGCGAGATCTCCTTAGGCGTCAGTCTGACCGACTTCTTCAATAACGAACGAAATAACGAATTAATACACGAATAAGGCGCAAAAACCAGTGGCCACTGACTTAATTTTGTTTACACCCTAAGTACTGAAGTAGGTGGTGGTGGTGTAGTGACAGTGGTAGTGGTACCGAGTCAGAAAACTAACAAATGGTTAGACCGATTTGTCTGCTCCTAAACACCCACCTGCAATAACTTCAGTTTATCCGTGATCATGGTGCTTGCACAGCGCCGAAATATCGGAAACTCAAAACAAATGGTAACCATGGTATATATCCCTATTTATTCCCTATTTCAGTGTTAATGACAGTATAGTGACTATGTCAGTTTAAAACTTATACAGGCTGTCACAAAAAGGAGACAGTCATATGAAGGGATATGCTGCAGACCATCAAACTGAACAACTTTCTCCATGGGTCCAATAAGGTAAATGCGAAAAAATTGTCAGCTGTTCCATACAAAATTTCAATACCTACCCGACCCAAATGTATGGGACAGCTGACAATTTTTTCGCTTTTACGATATTGGACCCGAGACAAAGTTGTTCAGTTTGCACACCATCTGCAGCATATCCTTTCATATGACTATACGCTTTCTGTTACACCCTGTATAACTGAAGTAGGGTTTGGCTAACATATTCCGTTTCAAACCAAAATGTACAACCAAAAAGAAAATTATATCAGCTTTGTTTCAGCAAAACAGATTTTGTTCCATAGTAGACACAAGTTGCCTCCTCTCTTTGATACAAAATTCTCAAAGGCCTTTTGTAGGTGCTTATATCTGAAACTATACTGCTGGGATTGGCACTATAAATTGAGAAAGGAAGTGTGTGATTTTGGATGTACAAAAGGCATTATGGTAATAAGTTTGAGTTAAGAACCTATCCTTAAAAAATGGTTACCTATCATAAGTTTAAAAAATAATTGACCGAATTTCATTTCATCTAAAACTTTTCAATTATTATCGTTACTTTTCAACTTTATTAGTTGATCTATATCAATTCGATTTTTTTCATTACTCCGACGTTTTATTTGGTCGAAAAACTTTTTACTGAAGTTACACTTAGCCGACTAGAAGCCGACCCCAACATAGTTGGGAAAAGACTGGGCAGATGATGATGATGACACTTAGCCGAAATAACATTTGTTCGAAGTTGTTTCTGAACATTCATTATACTACTACCAACCAACCGGCATGTCCTAGAATCAAAAATTCGAAGACATGTGACATCTACCGACCCGCACTGGGCCCGCGTGGTGGATTATAGCCCATTCCCTCTCATATAGAGGAGGCCTGTGTCCCAGCAGTGAGAACATTATAGGCTGATTATGGTGGTTATGGTATTATACTACTGTTTTAATTACCATATTTTCATTTCACTAAACGCCTAGAAAGTTTGTGCACTTATTTCATCTCTAAGTTTCTTTTTAAACCTCCATAATAACCTAGTAATATTAATTTACTAGCTGTTGCCAGCGACTTCGTTCGCGTGGAAATGATGTGGAAGTGTGAAAAAAAAGTATCCTAGACTATAATCTATCTGTGCCAAATTTCATCTAGATCCTTTCAACCGTTGTGGCGTGATTGAGTCAAAAATATCCAACCATCCATCCAAACTTTCGCATTTATAATATTAGTATAGATTCATCAAAACATCGAAATATTTGTCTTAATTTTGCGACCTTGCCAATTTTCAGAATAAGATGTATTCTTATTCCTAATAATATCTTAACACACTTTTTAGAGCCATCTTTGATATTGATTCGTCATAAATTCTACCCACTGAACTATCGTTTAACCTATAAACGATAGTTCAGTGGGTAGCTATATAACTTTGAAGATATACCTACCAGGGGCAAGATTTATAGGGATTTCACTAATACACTTAAGGGACTCTAAAAAGTAGGGTTCCGAAATGTACGGCCTAATAAAGAAACATGTAAACATTTAGTGGGAACTAGTGGAGTTTCGGTGTTGCCAAAAGTGGGAAAAAAAATTGAAAATAATAGGAACAATTAAAGCGCATAAAGGCAAGATGACGAGTAACAGAGAAGTATGGAAGAAGAAAATATGCTGTGTCGACCCCAAATAAATAGGGATAAGGTCAGGAGAATTATGATGAAAGGCTCACAATGGGTGCTAATTCACTATAGTATAATACTTATAGTGAATAAGTAGAATAAGGTAACTGTATTTGAACAATTTTTTACAAGAAAGGCATCGATAACATTAGCTTAACGTTTCTTATTCAAAAACACTTTGACATTTCTTCAAAAACTACCAGCATATATGTATATTTTTTACAACGCGAAAATATCATTGCCTTTTGACTTTTCTGTTGTTCGAAGGTGACTGGGACAGACTGGATGCGAAAGACAAAGAACATAGTGATGTTGCACAACTCAGGAGAGGACTATGTCCAGCGTTGGATGAGTTGATTAATCTTTATCTGATTGATCTTTCAAATAGCTGAACTTCTATCTCACCTCAAACTCGAAGCATTTATTTCAATTAGACCATCACAGGCACTTTTGAATGTCAGAAAAACAAAAAAAGCAAAGCTAGAATCCCAAGTCAGAAGGCAGAATAACTTGTGAGAGTACTGTAGTTGCCCATTCCAAAGCGTAGATCTGTATGGAGAAGAATGGGCAAGAAACTCTATGGACATTCTTTTAAATCAAAGTATTGTTACAAAATGTTGGTGACATCATTCATGTTGAGATTATACATGCAAGTTAAGAGCGTCCAGAGTAAAAAGATATAATCTATCTACTTACCTATCCTAAACTGGCAACACTAAAACCGAACACTTGTAACGCGATCACCATCCTGGAACACATAAACAAGCCGTTCAGGGCTTATTCGATTTATTTGAACATCGCCATTCGATTTATTTGAACATCGCTTCGACCGCTGTGCGTCTTGCGCTGAACACAAATCACTGGATAGCTATTAATGTTCAATTTAAATTACTTTTTGATACGATGCTGTGAAACTTTTTCAGTTTCTGTGTCAACGGTTTATTTAATTTTTTTTAATGCTGATGATTTCTTACAACACATTTGCCAAGAACCCAACGAATAGCCAAACTTAAGTGGCAGTGGGCAGGGCACATTGCTCGCAGAACGGATGGCCGATGGGGCCGAAAAGTTCTGGAGTGGCGACCACGAACCGGAAGACGCTGCGTTGGAAGACCTCCCACTAGGTGGACCGATGACCTGGTGAAGGTTGCAGGGATCCGCTGGTTGCGAGTCGCACGGGACCGGTCAATGTGGCGACACTTCGGGGAGGCCTATGTCCAGCAGTGGACGTCTTTCGGCTGAAATGATGATGATGATGATGATGATTTGTCAAGTCTTTTCCCAACTTTGTGGTGGACGATGTTCAATAACACCGGATGGAGCTGAAAATCAGCATTTTACGTGAAGTGACTGGCTATCTGGTGGCCTATCAAGACGTCTTAAGGCAAGAGTAATTCCAGTGTGGGAAAGAGATGGCGCTAGACGACCTATATAGCTCTGTCTCTTTCACACACTAGAATTACTCCTGATTTAAGACGACATCAATCTGACCTTCAAAACCTGGTTAATATGATACCTCTTGGTAAGATTGGTAGTCAGACTATATAGACAGGTTTCTGACTAACTGTAACGACTGTCAAAGGTCTACGAATGACAGCCGGGACCAACATGCTTTCTGAGGCTCGGAGAGGTCTTGATAAGTAATGGATGGTCACTCGTACAAGGTGATATTTTGAAAAAAAATGGTTTTTCTATTTCGTGTAACTTGTCAAGTATGTGGAATGGGGATTTAACATTTTGATTCTTTGGTCTAGTATCATGTAAAAGGGATACACGATTCAATGATTTTTTCTCGATAAAGAAAAATGGCAGTTATATCTATTTTTTTACTATTTTCGGCATCTCCGCGTAATGCTTAAGAGTTATTCAACGAAATTTACTTTAAAACATAGAGAATTATCATATCAAAGTTTACTCAAAGTAGTTTTTAATTTAATTCATTTATTTTGTTAAAAAAGGAGTAAATTCGATTTGACACATACGTCGTTTTATTCCGAGCGCAAGCACACTATAGCCATCTCTTCTTTTGCCTTTTAAAAGTAATTGCATCTGTTTCGCTCGCTTAGTAGATCAGTCGAGCTACGATTTATTTCCGAGATAATGCCTTAAGGGCGTTACATGGCTCAAATCCCAAAAACAGCGTATGTTCAAAGAAATTTGTTGATGAATCCCTTCGTGCGTTTTCCGTGTAAAAAATGTATGTTATAGTTAAGTTCATTAAAAATAAATTGTATTGTTTAAAATTTTAATAAACCTTCTCAATTTTTTTTGGTTAAGCGTAGAAAATAGGCCCTTTTTCAACCTTAATTGTAAATTATCTCTGTAACGGCTGAATAGATCGGCATGAATTTTGTAACAACAAATACGTAATGATATACTTAACAATCTGTATTGTTTTTTTTCTGTTATTTCTTTTAATATTTTTAAATAATTAATAAAAACCGAAATTTTGCGAAATGTGCGGGGCAAGTCAACAAAAATCAGTACAGGGATCAAATCATCAAGGTCATCGAGCAATGTAATGCCCTTAACCTAGAAGATCTACCAAGATGTAAAAACTAATTATTTGTACTGCTGAAATGCCGAATATAGTGAAACCCATAGATCTCAAGAACTTATGTTAGCTACCTATATTCTTGCAAAAAAATAAAATAAATACATAATTCATTCATTTATACCCGGCTCTATTATTCACGACCTTCTTTTGATTACATTTTTTTCTAGTCAATAGTTAGTGCAAGTCCGGTTAGTGTGACATACATATATGCTCAATTTCTGCTCAATCGGAAACCGGTAAGAGAGTCAAATTGAACTTCCAAGATTTTTTTACATATTTATTTAGTTACAGGTGCAAGCGTGTTAAAAATAAGTTGTATAGAGCGTGACCTTTAGAATCGGTTCACATGACACAAGACACTTCGCAATATGCATTCCCTGAGGTCGTGAACGAGGCGTTATTATCTCTGTTTTTAATTATCTATTTATATTGACTTTGCAACTGTCAAATGAGCAAATGCATTACCTAGATGCATGTATCTTCAAACACTATTTTTATTTGAATCTACCTTCGCAAATAAGGGGGTCGTTAATAATACGCTTCGCTGAGTGGATTGAGTGACTGCACCACCGCAGCGTTGCGATTATTCCGGGATAGAACGAAGGTAGTGCTGCGATTACCCCGGGATAGGACGTGGGTAGCGCTATCCCGGGATGAAACGTACATCTCTATTAGTACCAGGTCAACGATGCCTCTAACTTTCATTCGGTATGGATAGCAGAAAAAGCATAAGGAATGTTGGCATTACAATTTTTTTTTTTTCTCAATAAAATTCACTATGTTAGCTTTGGAGGAGCTCGTGGCTAAATAATAACAGCCGCTTGGATCAATTTTCAGGTCAAGCTGCGCTTGCCTAGGTTTTTATGTGGATTGGTGACCACCTGTTACATACTGAGTTTCCGACTTGCCTCGGAAAGCACGTTTAGCCCTTGGCCCTGGGTGTCATTTGTAGATCATTGAGAGTCGTTACAGGTAGTCAATGGCCCGAAAGTCTGACACCCAGTCTTACCAAGGGGTATCGTATTACCCAGTACTAACTGGGTTGTGGAGGTCAGATAGGCAGTCGTTCCGTGTAATACTGGCATTTAGCTGTTAAGTAATAGAACATTTTACCTTTTCGTCTTTCTAAGATGAAGTGGTTAGGATGGAATAGATTTGGATTAACACAAAGCATAGCGTGCTTTAGGGATGTTCCCTATATGCTCATCCTATCTTATCATTATTTGTAAGGGGCGAGCCTATTGCCATCAACTGGGCACAAATCCAGACTCCGTGGCTGCTACTGAGAAATTTCTGATGGAAAAACCCAATAACACGTTGCCCGAGCTGGGAATCGAACCCAGGACCTCATGCTCAGCAGTCGCGCTTGTGACCACTAAACCAACGAGGCAGTCATGTTTCAGTAGGTCGATATTCAAACTGCGTACTTCTTCCAGCCAGAGCCCTGACCATTTCTGCTCAATAATATTGAGAAAGGCAGTTCCAAAACTGTATTTGCTGACGGTACTCGTCGTCAATTATAAATGGACGAGTTGCAGGCTGCTCCGACATCACGGGCTACATATCAATCATTTGTTAATACTACCCTCAACTTCTGCACCAGAGGGCGCTGTAAGAGATTACATGTGTATGCAGCATGCTTTTGGAATCCAGACTTACAGTTGACCTGGCAAGACCAGACATGTGACATAAAGTTTGTAGACTTGTCACAGGATTAAAAGCAGGAATAGGTATGACTTCTCACAGGATTTATGGCACGGTTGGCGCAGTGGTTGAGCAATTGCCTGCTGCGCAGTGTGCAGTGTGTGTGTTGCGGGTCCAATTCCCAAAGGAACAAAACGACGATGGTCCCTACGTACAAAGCGATATGTCTAAACACATGGTTTTTCACAGAAGTTTTTTATTTCAGATAAAAAACTTCAACACAAAAAAGTGAAAAATAGCTTTACTTCCGGAAGTCGGTGATTTTGTATTGTTTCCTTGACATTTTTGCCACCGACTTATTTTTATATTTATCACTTTTTAGTGTTTTTTTTTTGGAAGTCAGTTATTTTTTGCAAAAAAGTTTTACACCCTGTCTTCAATATCTTTCAAACAGCTCCCGTAGCATGACCACCGTAGACAAGGATTTCTTTGATGGAAGAATCGACAAAATGACAGATTGTATCGACACAATGACAGATTTCTTTGCACTATCTGTCATTTTGTCGATTCTTCCGTCAAAGAAATCCTTGTCTACGGTGGTCATGCTACGGGGGCAGGAACATATGATGCTTGACAGCACAAATAGACAAACAAATCCTATAAGTTCTGGAACGATGATGGTCCCTACGTACAAAGCGATACAAACAAGTAACAAAAAAGTTACACACCCTGTCTTCAATATCCTTCAAACAGGAACACATGATGCTTGACAGCACAAATATACAAACAAATCCAGAACTAACTATAACTATATTACCTAACAGCGAGATATCCCCGAGATATTTCAATAAGGTGAAATATCTCATGAATACCGTCGTCCCGCTATGACAACTGACGACTGCTTACAATATTGTGAACCTGAACACATACAGTTATTTAATATGAATAGCTAGGAGAATTTTGTGCATTCGAAATAATGTTGGTTTAGAAAATCTGAAAACTAGTTTTGACTAAGAATGAAGATTTTTTTTTTATACCCACAGTTCAAAAATTATTCAACTTTATGTCCCGTGTTAAAGCACTAATTTTACAGTTAACAATAATGTAATTTTTGGCCTGATTTGACCTGTGTCCTTGTATTTACATACATTATTACTACAGGAAACGGGATATTAATAGTAAACATGGTAAATATCCCGTTTCCTGTAGTAATAATGTTAGTGACCATGATAGTTTAAAATCTTATATTTACATACATATACATAAAATCATGTTTTTTTCCCATGGCGGTAGGCAGAAACCAGAGAGCGCCACGTGCTACGATCCTGACATACTCCTTTTGCCTCCTCCACGTTCCTAAGGTCGTACACGCACGCCGGTTGCGTTCGTCCTGTTATTTCTATTCTAGGTGTGTAATAAATCATTACATAGTATAAAACAAAGTCGCTTCCCGCTGTCTGTCCCTATGTATGCTTAGATCTTTAAAACTCCGCAACGGATTTTGATGCGGTTTTCAGTAATAGATAGAGTGATTCAAGAGGAAGGTTTGTATTTACAACATTAGTTTTAGTATAGTAAAAGTAAGGTTGTATATTGCACCCATGCGAAGCCGGGCGGGTAGCTAGTATAAATACAACATTAGTTTTAGTATATGCAAAACCTGATACACGTGTCTAGTATTTTTATGTAAAGAATCTATGTACAAAATTTCAAAACTGTATCATGAATAATCACAAAGTTATAAGCTTGGTCTGTTATCTGGTTGTCTGCACCAAAAGGTCACCACGCGGTGCAGCCGCGCGGGCGCCTCCAGCGTCGTCTTGAGCTCATTGATAATAATAATAAAGCTGTAGGTACCTAAATGATTGCGATAGGTACATACTTAGTGTCGCTCAGTGTCCAACTTGTAACCTTCTTTAAATATTTTTGGCGCAAAATATAACATGGTTTAAAAACTATTGGAATCGATTCAGTTACTTATTCTGAACAAACTATGTTCAGGTTTTGCATATACTAAAAGTAAGGTTGTATATTGCACCCGTGCGAAGCCGGGCGGGTCGCTAGTGTAAATAAAAAGCCTCATCAGCCAAAGCAGGTGAACTTTACTAATCCATCAATTTTAATCCCTGAAACTTTAATTGTTAAGAAACAATTAATTGCTAATTAACAAATTAGGGCAAAGTTTGTTGTTTTTTATCACGACTGGCAGTATTCACACCTGATGCTTGTATTTATAACTGCAAACTCTTCTAGGTCACGTCCTCATAAGACGTCATCATCTGCCTAGCCTTTTCCCCACTTTGTCGGGGTCGGCTTCCAGAAGGCGAGAGATAGTGGCTATCGGTATATTGCTCATACAAGAGTTTTGAAAAGGACTCTCAATTAAACCAAAACAAACAAAGCCAAGTGAATTACCATTACTAAATAGTGTATTTTTCCTCATGATAAGTTCACAGGTGACCGTTAGATAACACACGCCACGCCGCGAGCCGCGCATTTGCACGCCGTAAGGTAGACTGTAGCCGATCTCATTAATTTATGTACAACACCTAACCTGTACCTACTTTCAGAGCAAATAAAATTCTGATTCTGATTCTGATTCTGATGGATTAATGTATGAAGAAAACGTGATGAAAGGGCATGCAGATGATGATGACTCATGATAGGTTCCGTATCTATTTTCTCAATACATCATCATCGGCCTAGCCTTTTACCAACTATGTTGGGGTCGGCTTCCAGTCTAACCGGATGACATGGAGCGACTGCCTATCTGACCTTCGTAATCCAGTAGCTAGCTAACAAGATACACCTTGGAAGTAATGTAGACCCTGGCAAACCGAAGCAGATATACGTGATCCTGATTATAATAATCAGCCTATAATGTTCCCACTGCCGGGACACAGGCCCCCTCTCTATGAGAGGGAATGGGCTATAATCCACCACGCGAGCCCAGTGCGGGTTGGTAGATGTCACATGCCTTCGAATTTTTGTTTCTACGACATGCCGGTTTCCTCACAATGTTTTCATTCAGCGTTTTGAGAGCAGTGGTGATGAAATAAATTACACAAAGTAATGCGCCTGCCTGGGTTCGAACCCATGACTTATGATCCTGATTATCGTCATCATTCTCTTGCCCTTATCGCAATTCATTTGCGATCGGCGCAGCATGTCTTCTTCTTCAATACTTCTCTGTTACTCGTTATCTCATCAGACACCTTTCTTAGGTCTTCGTGAAATCCATACTTTATATGGTCTTCCTCTACTCTTACACCCATCCACATTCATACTCAAAACTTTCCTCGCGAAATTTTCCTCATTCCTCCGCTCCGCTCATACCACGACAACTGATAACCGCACAGCTTTTCGGTCACCAGTGCCACTTTCAGATACGTGATGTTGATTAGTCAGGACTACAAATTTTGCAGTCTTGTTGTCTCTATCCGATCGATCAGAAGATGAGCACAGAATCACTAAACTAATAGTCTATGCATCTTGCTTTACCCCATCCAGCCTGCCATCAGAATACATCCTATAAAATGCAGGGAACAGTCAGCTCATCGGTCAATCAGTCCGGGTGCATGTTTTAGCGACTCAGTGGCTGCTTGCGTTCCGAATCGGTAATCGAATGTAGCTGTAGACATGTATTGATGAACGATTTGTCCTATGTGGGTGAAGCGATGCTATAATATGCTGGAAGAAGCTAGGATTTTTATTTATAAAATCACGCCTGTAATCCCCGAAAGGTTAGGCAGACGTGTATCTAACAGTACACCCACATTTCATCAGTTATGTTTAAGTCCCATGTAATAGGGGGCGAGCTATTGCCATCGATCGTGCACAAATCCGGACTCCGTGGCTGCTACTGAGAAATTCTTGACGGAAAAACCCAATAACACTTTTCCCGACCTGGGAATCGAACCCCAAACCTCATGCTCAGCAGCCGCGCTTTCGACCACTAGACAGTCTCGTCATAAACTTGTCCACAATAGCCAATATCGCTTCGCCCCCTACCCACACAGGACATCTAACTTTAGCTAACCCAACTTGTCGATAGATAGTATGCTATCGAACTTGTATACTAACGAAACAACCAGTATCTACCTATGTACTTGCAATATCTGCGTAGAAGCTCAGTACCTATTGTAGCTTCGCGAATTGATTCCTAGGAGATTGGTCATTGCATTCAATCTCTAACTAAGTAACTGGCTAACGCTTAGATTCAACTTGGATTTAGGTAATATGGATATGCTATTGATTATTTTAGTGCCCGTATAGAGACCGATTACATACGTGACCGAAACGTGGTCGCTCACAATGGGCCTTATCAGAAGGCTTAAAGTCACCCAAAGGGCAATGGAGAGGGCTGTGCTCGGAGTTTCCTTGCGTGATCAAATCCGAAATGAGGACATCCGCAAGAGAACCAAGGTAACCGACGTAGCCCGAAGAATAGCCAAACTTAAGTGGCAGTGGGCAGGGCACATTGCTCGCAGAACGGATGGCCGATGGGGCCGAAAAGTTCTGGAGTGGCGACCGCGAACCGGAACACACTGCGTTGGAAGGCCTCCCACTAGGTGGACCGATGACCTGGTGAAGGTTGCAGGGATCCGCTGGATGCGAGTCGCACGGAACCGGTCAATGTGGTGACATTTGGGGGAGGCCTATGTCCAGCAGTGGACGTCTTTCGGCTGAAATAATGATGATGATAGAGACCGATTAAGGAGACGTGACGTCCCGTATCTAAATGCAACCTCTTTGAAGTTAACATGGCAAAAGTAGCATGCAAACAAATAAAGTACTGGAACTAGCCGCGAGCCGGAAAACCTGAAATTCGGTTTGAATGCAGGTACGTTTAAATATTTTTGTTCGGCGTAACAGCCGTTTTCGTGATGTCGAGATTTTTTTTTTCAATAAAAGGCAATTTTTGAAAAAAAAAATCTAACCTCCTGGCTTATGGTCTACAACCTTAGTTTTAGTATATGCGAAACCTGATACACGTGTCTCATATTTTTATGTAAAGAATCTATGTACAAAATTTCAAAACTGTATCATGAAAAATTACAAAGTTATAAGCTTGTTCTGTTACCTAGTTGTCCGCACAAAATCGTGGTTACCACGCAGCGCGCGCCTCCAGCTTCTCTTGAGCTCATTGATAATAATAATTTGGCTGTAGGTACCTAAATTATTGCGATAGGTACTTAAAGTCGCTCGGTGTCCAACTTTTAACTTTTTTAAATATTCTTGGGAAAAAATATAACATGGTTTATAAATTATTGGAACCGATTCAGTTACTTATTCAGAACAAACTATATTTAGGTTTCGCATATACTAAAAATAATGTTATATATCGACAGCTGTTAATTTACGGCTTATTATGAACTTTGGTAAAGTTGTCTAGCTCTTTTCTAACCGATTTTACAGTTTTTGCATTCCAACTTCCATTGAAGTTGCAAACATTATTTTTGGTTTTCTGGCTCGCGGATTTTTATTTTGTTTTTACGGTTAATTTGCGGCTAATTATGAGCCTTGGTAAAGTTGTCTAGGTCTTTTCTAACAGTATTTGCATGACAACTTCCATTGAAGTTTCAATTTTTTTTTGTTTTCCGGTTAAAATTAACCGGAAAACAAAAAAAAAAATTACGGCTCATTTACGGCTACTTATCCAGTACTGTTTTTGTTTGCCTGCTACTTTTGCCATGATAACTTCAAAGAGGTATAAATGCGGACTAATATTTAGTAGAAAATTAGCCGATTTTGTAGGCCCAACACTGTACCTTGAGTTAGATGTACATTCCCTACCTAAATTTGTGAAAAAAATAACAAGTTAATTAGACTAGTATTTTCCGAGTTCATTTCGTTAACAAACAAACACACACAGAGATTCGGCGTTTTCTAAAGTGTACGAATTCGGAAGATAATTCAATCCAACTCAATATTACCTCCATTGTATACAAGAATGAAAACAATTTTAACTTTAAAACAATGCCCAAATCATTTCTCCTGCTTACAAAATTAATATCTGAATAGAAAACTTCCTCCACAATCAATTTCATTTAAAACAATAACTTCAAAATATCAATTATGAAACGCACCGAATTTCGCTAACCAAGATTCCAAATTCAAAATTCAAAAGTTGTCCAAGTTCTAATTTTGAAAAAGGTTCTGTTCTATATTCAAACTGGATACGCCGTTTTAATTGGCGGCGATTCATTTTGGCGGGAGAGACCGTTATTTTAGAGCAATTGAATTATTAATTCCGTTTGGGAATGGGCTCGCCATAATGATAATGGTCGGTGTGGTCACAGTATAAATATAACCAGAAAACCAACTAGGTCCTTTTTAACCGACTTTAAAAAGGAGGAGGTTATTTTAATCGACGCGTATCTTCTTTTGTCATGAATATTTACGGATTTCTCAAAAAAAAAAAACCGAACTCCAAATTAAAACCCTAAAAAGACGTGGAAAAGAACAAAATATAATGAGTGTAGTGTAGTGTAAATATAATGAGTGTAGTGTAGTGTGTACTATAAAAGTGAATCAAACAAAGTCAATTTTTTTGGAAGTCGGTTATATTTTTTTTGCTAAAGCTTTTCGCTGGTTTTAGGATTGGGGTTATCAATAAAACTGTGTAAATAGTGACTACGCAGCACACACGTAACCATTAACCCGCACGCAAAATACGCGCTTTGACGTGGTGGAGTTGCGGACACCAGCCAGTTATACAATACAACCACTTGTCTCGATGCGACAGCCCCGACTTCTTCACAAGTAACCTGTAAGTAAGTAAGTAACCAGTTTCAGCATGCTGAAAATTCGTGTAAACGCTGTGCATATTATGTGTGTGAGCCGATTCGGAACATTTGCTCCTAGTTGAAACACTGTATGTTAATACTAATAATATGTCTACTATGGTATGGCGGTTTGAAGCCATCACTGCGATGTTGACTGATTGTTGCTTTGTTTCAATTCGGTTTTGGTTGAAATTATTTCAAGGATCCGCTGGATGTGAGTCGCACGGGACCGGTCAATGTGGCGACACTTGGGGGAGGCCTATCTCCAGCAGTGGACATCTTTCGGCTGGAATGATAATTTCAGTTTCCTTTACGATATTCACATTATAATCATCACGTCTGTATTTCCGTGAAGAGTTAGGCAGAGGTAGCAAATAGTAGACATACATTTCCCCAGTTATTTTTATGTGTGTTCATCTGCCTCGCCCTTTGAAGTAAAGGGCGAGGTATATGTATATGTACAATAGTGGTAAATAGGCGGACTTAATGCCACAAGGCATTCTCTACCAGTCAACCTTTGGGTTAAATAAGAAAACATTGTGATAGGGTACAAAATAAATATATAAAAATATATTCTTGCTTTCGAAAATTTATATACGCACTTATAATGATACTAATATACATATACAAATAAAATAAACTAATAAATATTTTAATAAAGGCGGAATAAAGGCTCCAAGGTATTTTCAAGAGATCTGGCTATTGGGCAGAGCCAGCTAACGAAACTGAAGACCGACGATGGCAGGATCGTATCCGCCAAACCGGAGCTGCTGAGGGAGATCGAGAGATCGAGATCGAGAGTTTCTATGGGCAGTTGTACACTTCAACTAGAAATCCTGTTGCAACAAGTCTAGCTCTAGCTAACGACCCAAGAGCTAGACTGACCCGTCACTATACCGAAGACATTCCGGATGTCAGCCTGTACGAGATTAGGATGGCTCTTAAACAGCTTAAAAACAACAAGGCACCGGGTGATGACGGAATTACGGCCGAATTCCTGAAGGCGGGTGGAAAACTGGTACTTAAGGCCCTTCAGAAGCTGTTTGATTCCGTCATACTCGAGGGGAAAACGCCGCAGGCATGGTGCAGGGGTGTGGTGGTACTCTTCTTCAAAAAGGGCGACAATGCCTGGCTGAAGAACTATAGGCCCATCTCACTTCTAAGCCATGTCTACAAGTTGTTCTCAAGGGTCATCACGAATCGTCTCGCGCGCAGGTTTGACGAATTTCAGCCTCTCGAACAAGCCGGATTCCGAAAAGGCTTTAGCACCGTAGACCACATACATACGCTGCGGCAGGTTATACAGAAGACCGAAGAGTATAACCTGACTCTCTGCTTGGCGTTTGTGGACTACGAGAAAGCCTTCGATTCGATCGAGACCTGGGCTGTACTGCAGTCTCTCCAACGGTGCCAAATCGACTATCGGTACATCGAGGTGTTGAAGTGTTTGTACAAAAACGCCACCATGTCAGTCCGACTTCAGGACCAGACCTCAGAACCTATCCTTCTGCAGCGAGGTGTAAGACAGGGAGACGTCATATCTCCGAAACTGTTCACCGCTGCACTGGAGGATATCTTCAAGGTTCTGGACTGGAGAGGGCTAGGCATCAACGTCAATGGCGAGTACATCTCTCACCTTCGGTTTGCCGACGATATAGTGGTCATGGCTGAGACCATGGAGGACCTCAGTACAATGCTCGATGACCTTAGTAGAGCTTCCGAAAAAGTGGGTCTTAAAATGAACATGGACAAAACCAAAATTATGTTGAATACCCATGTAACACCCACTCCTATCAAGATCGGAGACTCTACACTCGAAGTTGTAGACGATTATGTCTACCTTGGACAAACGATCCAGTTAGGAAGGTCTAACTTCGAGAAAGAGGTCAATCGTCGAATCCGACTCGGCTGGGCAGCGTTCGGGAAGTTGCGGGGTATCTTCTCGTCCAACTTACCGCAGTGTCTCAAGACGAAGGTCTATGACCAGTGTGTGTTGCCAGTGATTACATACGGGACCGAAACGTGGTCGCTCACAATGGGCCTTATCAGAAGGCTTAAAGTCACCCAAAGGGCAATGGAGAGGGCTATGCTCGGAGTTTCCTTGCGTGATCGAATCAGAAATGAGGACATCCGCAAGAGAACCAAGGTGGCTAGAGAGGCGCCACGGCGTCCTCACCTTCCGCCTGACGCAGGTCCTCACCGGACACGGTTGTTTCGGGAGGTTCCTGCACCGAATCGGGCGGGAGGAAACGCCCGGGTGTTTCCATTGTGAGGATCGTCCGGAGGACACGGTGCAGCACACTGTGGAGGCCTGCCCCGCTTAGGCGGAGCAGCGCCGTGTCCTCGTAGAGGCGATTGGCGGCGGCGACCTCTCGCGCCCGGCCCTGGTTCAAGCCATGGTCCGGAGCGAGAGGGAATGGGAAGCCGTCACCTCCTTCTGCGAAGCAGTCATGCTAGTGAAGGAGGTGGCGGAACGTGAGAGGGAAAGAGCCTCACGTCCCAGCCGCCGCGGGAGACGCCCTGGGCGTCGGGGGTCACGTGGTGGCCCCCGGCCACCGTAGGCGCTGGCCTGTGGACGGCGAGTTATGGGCTAGCTCGCCGTCTGGCCGTCTTATGACGACAGGCCGTGTCGACGGCGCGTTTGTGTTCCACGCGCGCCTCAAAGAGATGTCAGCAACCACGTAGGGGTCCGCACGGGCCGATGCCTGCCAGGGCTGCGGGACTGTTCGAAAGAGATACCGCGGCCCTGGAACACAAAGGGCAAAGAAGGAACATGGATGGGTTTTAGTCAGTACAAGTCTGACACTCCCTTCCGCTCCGCCCAGAGCGGGGGGGGTCATTTGATGATTTCCCATCCTAAAAAAAAAAAAAAAAAAAGAGAACCAAGGTAACCGACGTAGCCCGAAGAATAGCCAAACTGAAGTGGCAGTGGGCAGGGCACATTGCTCGCAGAACGGATGGCCGATGGGGCCGAAAAGTTCTGGAGTGGCGACCGCGAACCGGAAGACGCTGCGTGGGAAGGTCTCCCACTAGGTGGACCGATGACCTGGTGAAGGTTGCAGGGATCCGCTGGATGCGAATCGCACGGGACCGGTCAATGTGGCGACACTTGGGGGAGGCCTATGTCCAGCAGTGGACGTCTTTCGGCTGAAATGATGATGACGATGAATAAATATTTTAACTAATACCAAAATAAAAAACGAGAAATCTAACAATAATTACCATGACTCGACTTCTAATAGAGAGCGCTATTTATTCTGACTTAAATAGTGGTTACGCACTTTTCTTTTAAAATTGAATCCTCCTCCCAACCAATCCTTTTCCCAACTATGTTGGGGTCAGCTTCCAGTCTAACCAGATGCAGTTAGTACCAGGTATTACGGTACCCCTTGGAAAGACTGGGTATCAGAGTTTCAGGCCACTGACCACCAGTAACGACTGACAAAGATCTACAAATTTCCGAGGCACGGATGAAACTCGGTGTTTATTGGGTGGTCACCCATCTTCGAACCAACCTAGGTAAGCGCGGCTTAACTTAAAGACCGACCCGAGCGGCTGTTATTATTTAACCACGAGCTCCTCCAGTTATGTTTAAGTTCGGTAATTGTCCCACGAGATCGTACTACCGGGATAAAAAGTGTCCGAATATTTAATAAAAAGTATCCTAAGTGTTCATCTAGGTTATAAACTATCTGTGTGCCAAATTTCGTCCAAATCCGGTCAGCAGTCTTTAACTTGAAAGTGTAAAAAACATCCAGACATCCATACATTCATACATTCTCATATACAACCTTAGTTTTAGTATATGCGAAACCTGAAACACGAGTCTAGTATTTTTGTGTAAAGAATCTATGTACAAAATTTCAAAACTGTATCATGAAAAATCACAAAGTTATAAGCTTGTTCTGTTACCAAGTTGTCCGCACAAAAACGCGGTCACCACGCAGCGCGCGTCTCCAGCGTCGTCTTGAGCTCATTGATAATAATAATTTGGCAGTAGGTGGCTAAATTATTGCGATAGGTACTCAAAGTCGCTCGGTGTCCAACTTTTAACTTTTTAAAATATTTTTGGGAAAAAATATAACATGGTTTAAAAATGATTAGAATCGATTCTGTTATTTATTCTGAACAAACTATATTCAGGTTTCGCATATACTAAAAATAATGTTGTATATCGGTATATGAGGATGTATGGATGTCTGGATGTTTATTTCTAAATATTAGTAGGGTAACTCGGCTGTCCTATAATTGTCCGAAGATTTCCATGAAAAATATTAATATTGGGCGACTGTCTCAGCACGATGGGTCAATAGTTTGAATTTTTAAACAAACCTTTTTTTAACGATACTTTTTTATTTACTAGCAGACCTCTTTGTTAATGACAGTGAAGTTGATCTTGAAGTAAAAAAACCTTCAAAATCGAAGAAAAAAATCAAAACAGTCACACCGATTTCAGCAGCAACATGAATTAAAATATAAAAAAATATATAAAACCATAAAATAAAGTTTCCATGCCATTCAAAAAACCAAACCAAATGATTCATTGCAACTTTTTCAATAGTAGTAATTTAAAAATGAGACGATTCAGCAAAGTGGGTAAGCCACCACCATACGTGGTCACCGATTCGGAAACTGAAGATACAAATTCATGCTGTTCTATTGACAACAAGGCGAAAAAGAAGTTTTCGTAAGTACTAATATTCCTTTGTCAGTAGGGTCGTCCCCTATTTCATAGCAATAGGTTCACTTCTGTCAAAATGTAGATGCACTATTAGGTACGCCTCTGCCTAATCTGTCGGGGATTACAGGCGTTATGTTATGTTATTAATTATTCAATCGAATTCACACTTGTACCCCTCTAATTCTATAAGACATGCCAAGAAAAGATCACTTTGTATAGTTATTCCAAAAAAAAAAACTGATAATTGGAAGTAAATTAATTTAGTTCAGTAACGGAGTCTGAATTTGTGCCCGGTTGATGGCATTAGGCTCGCCTATTGTTACATGGGACTTAAACATAGCTGGTGAAATGTGAGTGGTACTATTAGATATATCTCTGCCTAACCCTTCGGGGATTACAGGCGTCATTTTTATTAATTTACTTCGTATTTGCCCATTCTTTCGTCAGTAGTTTGGGTATAGCGTTGTTAATGAATCAGTCAGTCAGAAAAATGTTTAGGTCATCAACATCATCATCATTCTCCTCCCCTTATGCCAATTCCAGACGTACTGCAGGTTATCACCCATACCTTGTCGATGTTCCACACATTCGCACGAAGCGCTTTGCTACATCATTTATTATGCGCACAGCCAAGGGGCGGAATTCCCTGCCTGCGTCGGTGTTCCCAAGTTCATATGACCCCAATCTATTTAAGTCGCGAGTTAATAGGCTTCTTTTGGGTTAGCTCGTTCCATCGTCGACCTCATCTCTGTCCTCAGGACTAGATTGAGGTCAAGAGTAAGCCCATTTAGTATAAAAAAAAGTATTTGGGGTCGGCGCAGCATGTCTTCTTCTTCCATACTTCTCTATTACTCGTCATCTCATGTTAATGTATGGAAAAATTAAATTCTATTTTCTTGTTTCTTCTTTGTTTGACAAAAGCGTTTCGTCCTAGGATCATTAACTTTAGCTACAGTACAGCACGATATGAAAGACCGATATAATGGGTGTAAAAATAACCCTAACGAAGCCGAAAAACACCTTGTTCTCCCCGTCATTCCGATATTTTTTTAGTTCTGGACTATACCTGGGAACCTTCTAGTTACGGAGATATTGGGGGTCAAACCTCCCAACTTTTTCACAAGTTTTTTGAATACAAGTTTTTAATGTTATATCTTTACGTTACGTACCTATTGACCGCCACGGACGTCTATGGACGTCAAATCAAAAAGTGCTCAAGACGCCTCGGTCGGCATGGCACGTCGAAAATAACATAATAGTTTTTTAACGCGCCAACGATTTGACGTCCATAGACGTCCGTGGCGGTCAATAGGTTAAATACCTCCTTGACGAAGTATGATCAGCACGATTGAGTGCGTTACGTTGAGTCTTACTGTAAACCGTAATTTTTACCCCAAAATAGTTGTTTCACAGCCTTAATTTTTGAGTAGAGTTACTTAGTTTGATGTACAGATTGCTTGGTTGACGGCTTCGTGAAGGGTCCGTTTACAAATCGTATTAACAGGGTCGGTCGATATGACGATACTTGGGGTAGGCCAATGCTCATTGGTGGACGCCTTTGGACTGCTATGATATTCCTCTGTTAACCTGAGCTTCACTTCCAGCATACTCAAATACACAAACGGAAACGTGAAGAAGAAGAAATGCAGGATTCTCAGCAAGTCCGAGCCTGATGACACCGAATATCGAAGCAAATGTACCAGGTGTCGAAGCAAACAGAGAGTGAGATACAAGCTGCCTGGCATACTGAAGAAACCAAACCATGATAACGATAGAGAAAGTAAGTTTAGTTTTTGTTGAGAACATTAGTTTTAGTATATGCGAAACCTGATACACGTGTCTTGTATTTTTATGTAAAGAATCTATGTACAAAATTTCAAAACTGTATAATGAAAAATCTCAAAGTTATAAGCTTGTTCTGTTCCCTAGTTGTCCGCACAAAAACGTTGTCACCACGCAGCGCGCGCCTCCAGCGTCGTCTTGAGCTCATTGATAATAATAATTTGGCTGTAGGTACCTAAATTAGTGCGATAGGTACTCAAAGTCGCTCGGTGTCCAACTTTTAACTTTTTTATATATTTTTGGGAAAAAATATAACATGTTTTAAAAATTATTGGAATCGATTCAGTTACTTATTCTGAACAAACTATATTCAGGTTTCGCATATACTAAAAATAATGTTGTATATGCGCGCCTAGGCAGTTAAATGCCATCTTCCATCACGGCATAAGGGTTTATGCCGTGATGGAAGATGGCATGTCGCTATCATGTCGTGATGCCTTCTCTGTGCCTCGTAAAATCAACCTTTTCCCATTAGAATAAAGTTTGTTTTGGGACGATTGTTGATCTACATATTCCGTTTTCGAAAGTTTCACGCTACTCGATTAATCAGTGATGTAGTTAAGTACTATGCAGATTTGAGCGATAGACATTAATGAAAGAAAATACTTTAATGTAATATTTATTCTTTATTCTATTCCATATTTCGTTATAGGTTTTCTTATTAATTATTAATACTAATATTAACATAGATGTTTCGGCCGATGATGATGATGCAACGGCCAATTTTGTTTAAGGCTAGGCACAACCGCCGCGCGCCGTTTCGGGCAGGCCGCCTGTAGTGTCCGATGCATGAGCATAATAATTAGCTCATAATGTTCGCGTTGACAGACCTCTTTTCTGTGAGAAAGAGTGGGCAGTAAACCACCACGCGTGTCCTGTTCTGGTTTACATGTCCAATCATCATCTTCCTGCCCTTGTCCCATTCAATTTGGGGTCGGCGCAACACGTTTTCTTCTTCCATTCTCCCCTGTCAGACGTCACGGCATCATTTACTCCTTTCTCTTTCATATTATTCCTCACAAAATCCCTTCGTCTTTTCTTTGGCCTTCCTCTCCCTCTCCATCCATCAACATTCGCGTCCATCACTCTTTTAGTCACATGCGTTAGATCCCTCCTCTATTCGTGTCCATAACTGGTTTAGATGTCAAATGTCTATGGATTATTAGTTCTAGGGCCGTACCGGTTTCCTCACGATGTTTACTGGCATCATTTGCAGAGCAGAGGTCACGGAATATATTACAGGTCGTGGGTCGACCTACCGACACGATAGTCATGGCCGTTCGCGTTATAATAATGTAATCCTCCTGTATCACTTTCGAAGCTTTTTTTATGAACATTGCAAGTAGGCCGCATCATGCTTTTTTGCTGTGGATGTCGCCGCTGTTATGTACGTTTAGTGATATGGTAGCATCCAGACCGAACTTACTTTTTGTGGAGCAATGTTTACAATTTTTAGTAGGCAATAACGGATTCAACGGACTGCCTCGTTGGTCTAGTGGTCACAAGCGCGACTTTAGCATGAGGTCCTGGGTTTGATTCCCAAGTCGTGCAAAGTGTTATTGGGTTTTTCCATTAGGAATTTCTCAGTAGCAGCCACGGAGTCTGGGATAGTGCCCAGTTGGTGGCAATAGGCTCGTCCTCTATTACATGGGATTTAAAAATAACTGGCGAAATGTGGGTATATACTACTAGGTACACCTCTGCATAACCCTTTGGTGATTACAGGCGTGACGTTATGTTATGTAACGGATACAAAAATGTTGTTATAATACAGCCTAAAAGTTGGTTAGTAAACTTGTTAAAAAAATCTACTCTCCAGAAACTTCGATTGCTTTACTTTAGCACATTACAAATAACCATCCGCCTTTCAGCTTCCGAAGACGAGGACGAAATCCAGCCGTTTGTGCGTCCTCGTCCCCAGGACAGGTACCTGGTGGGGACGGTCCCCCGGGCTGCAGGAGCCAATCCCGGCAGAGGGGGGGGCCTCGCCATCCTCGTCAAGAAGAATACAAGTGTGAGTATTGAAGCTGATGACACTGTGACCTGAACAGTCTAGGAATAGAACTCATGGTTATCAGTAACCATTGCGGTCATTAGATCTTAGCCAACAGTTTCTCAATAACAGGTCGGAGATTGGATTTGTTTCCGATGGCATTAGGCCCGCCCCCTGTTTCACAGACACTTTAATACCCGTTGTAGGCCCGCGAAGCAGGGGCAAGTCGCTAGTTAAGTACAAATATGAATTCTCAAACAGTTTAAAAGAAATGTCTTTTTGAATTCTATTTAAAACAAAGCGACGTTTCTAGAACTAGACCGTATTGTGAGGCATCCAGCGGTCGTTGTGCCTCGAGGCATACACTGCACAAGACTCGAGACGAGGCAGACTTTTAGACAAGGCTAGTAGTATTCAATACGATGGAATTTTTGAACGGACTCCAATTGAATGGTTTGGGGGGGAAATTCTTAAAGCTTTTCAAGATTTTTATCTTTAAATCTACATAACTTTTATTTTTATGATAATTATATTATTTATTTATTTATTTAGGTTAACCAACAATTGCTTACACTATATACATTTCTGATTTAATGACTAGAGTAACATTTACAAGTGCAACAATTAATGACAGGTTAACACCACATGCACAGAGAACGGCTTTACATAAAATATTTATAAAATATTAAATCAAATCAATCAAATCAAATCATTTTATTTGCACAATATGGGTTTTTCAGGAGATGTTACATTGTTTGTTGTTTCACCATACTCAGCCTATATATAAGCATGCAAAATTTGGTTAATCTTACACTTATATTAAAGTCCTTCAATTGCATTAGATTAGTCATAAGATTAAAATTAAATTAAAATGAATTTAGATTATTAGGTATACATATTTAAAATAAAATGATGGTGAGTTTTACATTACATTACGTTTACATTAATCCTTTACATTTGTCTGTCTTTATCATTCATAAATTCGCTTAAAGTATAATATGCTTTATCTATGAGAAAACAGTATAGTTTCTTCTTGAATAGCCTAACCTGATTGATATTTCGGATGTTTAGGGGTATATTGTTATAAATTTTTGGTCCCATACAAACAAAACTTTTGTATAAGAGCGCTGTTTTGGAATGTAGAACGCACAGCTGGTCTGCATGACGACGCCTTGTACGGTACTCAAATAATTCTGGGTGTGATTTAATAAATGCTGCAGTTTCATATATATAGATACAGGGCAGAGTCAGTATTTTTAGTTTTCTAAAATAAGGTTTGCATGAATCAGTTTGTATTAAGTTGCATATAGCCCTAATGCATCTCTTTTGCGCTCTAAACGCACGTTCCAATTCAGTGGAGTTTCCCCAAAAAATAACTCCATATCTGAGAGTAGACGATACATAACCATGGTACGCTGTCATCACAGTTGTTATATCAACGATTTTTCTGAGATTACGCAGCGCAAAGGAATATCTATTTAGTTTATTACATAAGAACTCTATTTGCTGTTTCCATGTCATTTTGTTGTCTAGATATAATCCTAGAAACTTAGTTGATTCTACTACTTCTATTGATTGGTTATCATAATTTATGTTTAAATTTTCTAGCGGAAGTCTTTGTCTAAAGTTTATAGCTTTAGTTTTATTGACATTAATTTTTAAATTGTTTCTTGTTAGCCAGTCAATTACATTTTTTAAAGTCAAATTTATTTTGTCATTAATGTCATTCTTATTATAAGCGTCAAAAAGGATAGTACTGTCGTCAGCAAAAAGAGTCATAGGATTGTTAGTAACAGTTGGAAAGTCATTAATATATATTAGGAACATAGGTGCTCCAAGCACACTGCCCTGTGGCACGCCATATTTAACATTGAAATTAGAGCTTTAAAATGCAATGAATAAGCAATACAAAACAATAATAAAGAATAATAAAGAAAAAAATATCATTACATTCAAAGCTGTATACAATCAAAATATCAAAATAAAATAAAATAAAAATCATTGGCATGTGATTACTGTTCAAATTATAATTGATTACATTATGATTAATTATTAATTGAATTATGAATAAAGGTATTGACCATAAATTGATAACAAAATAAAATTAAAAGAAAAAAAAATAAAAAGAATAAATTGAATACATTGAAAAATAAAAAATATTTTTTACAAACTACAAATCTGTCAAAGTAATAAAAATATGTACAAGTATCAAAAGGGTTACAGGGCGTCAAAAGACTCCCCCAAATAGCTGTCAACAGGAAAAGTACCCAGAAGGCTGGCAGCATTGCCACGTTGGATGGCGATGCTGGTTCTTTGGCCAAAAAATAGGCCGGCCCTCTGGTCACGTGAAGAGACGACCAACCTCTCGGCAATTTCCCGAAATACTAGATGGGCACACAGACCCCATGGCGCTTTTCAAGATTGAAAAAATGCGACTGCTAAGCATGGGGGCTGACTGCGGCGGTCGAGCAAAGTCATCATCTGCCTAGCCTTTTCCCAGCTATCTTGGGGTCGGCTTCCAATCTAATCGGATGCAGCTGAATACCAGTATTTTACAGGGAGCGACTGCCTATCTGACCTCCACAACCCAGTTAGTACTGGGTAATACGATAGCCCTAGTTAAGACTGGTTGTCCGGTCGGGCAAAGTCTTATCGGAAAATTCATAGTAGCGGTCCGAATCTAGATTTTAGCCCTGATTGTTGCATTCTCGGTTACTATTAAATAAGGCTTATAATATACGGGGTAGAAGAGACACCGACGCGAAAACGATTACGACGTGTTCAGTATGGGAACACCCAATAACTCTGAAATATTTTATTCCGAATTTCGATGTACCGGTTTTTCAAAAGTCCGAATTTCATAATACCTAAGAATTATATGTAAGATATCTGGTATATTGTTCAGATACAATTCATGTGTTCTATCTATTGTTAGCAGTAGAAATCTATTAAATTGATTAATTTAGTCGCTACGAAAATGCGAAATTGAAATTGTCTACATTTTTCAGATACGCGGAACTATCCAATGCTAGTTCCGCGGATTTGCACTATCCCCGACGATATACCCACATATGATATGATACTTAATTATATGATATTATATTATTATATTAATTATAATGTCTATTATTAAAAATCACGAAATTTATTTTACCGAAAGTCGTAAATTTCATATGTCCGAAGAATCAAATGCTCGATGCGTTGTCGGTCCGAAAAACGACATTCCGATTTTCAATAATTCGAATAAAATGCTAAAATTAGGGTTTCTGATTGTGATTCAATTGGTACTTCCTTTCTTCTAAAATTGTTGGTCCTAAAACATTTGCTAAAAATGAGGTTTTAGTGACAAAAACGAATCGCTGTAAATCCGACTCCACGCAGTCTTGTCTGCCCTACCCCTAGAGTGTAATTTAAGCCCGCGTAGGCGCGGAGGGGCGAGGCGGCCCGCGTGCTGAGGAGCAGATGGTTTTAACGCTCGCCGCCGCGGCTGAGGCTGCGCCGGCCAGCAAGCCGAAGCTGCGGTGGTGAGCGTAAAACACATCTGCGACGATATGCTCGCGTGGGACCGCCGGAGCCCCGCAGCGTCGGAACCGTGACAGAAACCATGCCTGCTGCATGTTGCATGCATGCTCGCTTGCATCCTGCATGCAAGCGTATTTATGCATATTTATGTAGTGTACCCATTCAGTACATCGTCGGTTTTTTTTTTAATAGCCTTGCATGACCCACTGCTGGGCAAAGGCCTCCCCCATATCCTTCCAGGAACTCTTCTCCTGCGCCACCTCGAACCAGCCTTCATGATGCGCGTCTAAATCATCTCGCCACCGTTTTCTGGGCCATGGGTATTAAAAAAAATCAGCTGTTTCCTACGAAACTGCAATACCTACACGGTCAAAATGTATGGAACAGCTGTTTTTTTTTTTAAATTACCGATGAAAAATTTCTGTGTACTGAATACGTGGTAATTTTTTTCGCGTCGGTGTCTCTTCCACCCCGTATAACAATAGATTCTGCTCTAGAAACTATCTTACGGCGCTATTTTTTTTTTTGGATGGGAAATCATCAAATGACCCCCCCCCACTCTGGGCGGGGAGCGGAAGGGAGTGTCAGACTTCTACTGACTAAAACCCATCCGTGTTCCTTCTTTGCCCTTTGTGTTCCAGGGCCACGGTATCTCTTTCGAACAGTCCCGCAGCCCTGGCTGGGAATAGCGTATTTTTCAACCAGTATTTAAAAAAAAACAGGATTCCTTGTACAACATCTAAAGTTAAAAATTTTCCTCTAAATAGTATTTGTGTAAATTAAGTGCGGAATTTGATAATTGCACTTATAACGGACTCGGAATAATGACATTCTCAAAGCAGCCCTGCCTAGCCCTTCGAGGTGTAAAACGGTTATCTACATAACATGACGCCTGTAATCCCCGAAGAGTTAGGCAGAAGTACCTAATACCACACCCACATTTCACCAGTTATGTTCAAGTCCCATGGAATAGGGGGCGAGCCTATTGCCATCAACCGGGCACAAATCCGGACTCCGTCCATCCGCTGCTTCTGAGAAATTCCTGATGGTAAAATCCAATAACACTTTTGCCGACCTGTGAATCGAACCCAGGACCTCATGCTCAGCAGTCACGCTTGCGACCACTAGACCTCCGACGCAGTCAACGAACCAGTTATCTATATTAATAAAAAAATAATTGCGACATGTGTGACGGAGCATCTTAGTAAATCTCACACGTGCGAAGCCGGGGCGGGTCGCTAGTCTATACATATAATAAAATCGTAGACTTTCCGTGTCTGTACATTACAGATTTTTGCAAAAAAGTCACTGGAAGGTGCGAGAAATAAGTAATAGAAAGTAAAAATATCTTTTTTTCAATTTTTGTCTGTTTGTCGGTTTGTCGGTTTGTCGGTTTGTCGGTTTGTCGGTTTGTCGGTTTGTCTGTTCGTTTGTGCGCGCATCACGTAAAAACCCCTCATTGTATTCAAAATCTAAATATTACAAAATAAGAAGCATTGTTGTGGGTATTATTTAGCGTTTATTTCATCAAAATCGACCAACAGACGCAAAAAATATTAACTTTTAAAATTTTGTTAGTAACCTCATACGCGATTTCTATGATAAAAATAATTTACGTAAATAGGTTTTAGTCGTAGTGTAGTCACTCGGAATGGCTGAAAACTAATTTTGTTTTATTTTTCCTTTTGTCTTTACTCTTTGCACGGAAGTAATAAGTACTACGTACGCACGCGACGGCCAGTCAAGCTTTACAAAACCAGTTTATGCGGATCTCTCATTGTATAGGAAATCTATACAAAGCGAGGACAATTTATACTGGAAGTTTACAGCTTCATGTGCCGCCGTGTGTACAACTGCAATTCTTGCTTGCATTAAAAAATTGCCACCAAAAGAGAGGTTAACGCTAATTTAGTCTCTTTCTAATAAGGTGACCATTCATTTTATGTAAAAAGTAGGACATGATGGAAAGGCTGAGAATATAACATTAATAAATTAAATTAAAAAAATATTTTCAATTTTCGTTTCAGAGGCAATTAAATAATAAAAAAAAATAGTAATACGAGAAAGCTATTATTATATATTAGGCGTCGGTAGATAGGTATTAAAAAAATAATCATAATCATAAATCTTTATTTTATTCAACATCAGAAGTAACAGGCACTGGTATATGCACAATCTTAAATAGAGAAAGGTGTCTGAAGTAGGAAGGTCCTGAGGTACAGATCACCTCTCCGGCTTAGATATACCATTTTATTTACAGCAAGTTACAGCAACTAAACCTGAAGTTTTTTAATAAAATTACTATTATTTGCATTTTACTATATTTAATGGTGACCAGTGAAATGATGTATTAAATAAGATTAGTTCTTAGATAATAGGTAGATAAACAATATCCCACAAAATAAAAACTTTACGGGGACAATACCAAAATAAGACAATGACGTTGTCAAATTCAACCAGACCACCTTTTTCCAATGTTGCCCGCACACAAACTCAATAAAATACTTTCGTTTGAATATTAAAACTGGACTTTCAGGATTTCGTATTTTTATATGTGCCTACCGAAATGACTTCGAATACTAATAATTTAGTAGATTAATGATCATGTCCACTTTGTGCGAGTGGGAAAAGGCTAAAATCCGGCAGAGACAAGCCTCAGAACGGCTATTTAAAACTTACGTTAACGGAGTAAAATACTTATATGAACAAACTAATATTGCATATGGGTTGCCTGATAAAGTTAAGTCAAGGCTACCCTTTATTAAAACTAACGGAAGTAATCTTTTTTTCAAACCAAACGAAATCAAAATGGAATTAGAGTAAATATCTACAAAGCAATCAAGCCAAGAATCTGTTGGGTTATCATCTTTTTGTCCCTACTACAGAGGTGTAAGGTATAAATAGATAAATTGATACAATATGTCCATTCATCTATTTTCTTATTAAAATATGTATTTAAAAGAACAGATAGGTAATTTTATTACAAACACGATGGCATAACGTTCGGTTGTCTAAGTAAAATCGGTCAAGCCCCACGGTTGTCGCAATTTTAAATAGTCTTCACTTAATGATATCAGGCAACCCATTTGTTATGCTTTTTTTTCATGTATTAAACATATTTTTGACTCAGTAAACATAGGATTTGTTTTGATACTAGACAGGCTTATTTATAATGGTAGGTACCCCAGAGTGAAGAGGAGTTATATCCGTTAAATTTGTAAGGATGTTAACCGTTGGAGCCTAGGATAGATCATGGGTTGCATCTATATTTTGCTTTCGTTCATAAGCTTTGACAATGACAAAATAATGTGCGCTCACGTGAGCGAAGCCGCGGGCACAGCTAGTTTCAAATAAAACAGAATAACATTGAAAAGGTAGACAGACATATGGTAATGTCTACCTTTACAATGACAATGCACATATCTAAATCTAAGTGAATTCAAGCACGTTTAAGTTTTAAAACCCCTAAAAAGTTTGTAACTTTAACACTGAAACATTCATTTTATGCCCACACGTAAACACAGATTACCTACTCTAAAATAAAATACAGAAAACTCGAAAAACATTTTTAAATCCACCTCTATTACAATTTACACTCATCCCCACATAGTTTAGAGGTGTGACTACGTTCTACCCGCTAATATTGTTCTCTGGGGACCAACTAAATGGTACGTGCAGACTGGGGGCACCTCTAGAGGTATCCTCACATAATTCACTTTTATTATAACAGATAACAATTGATTTTGTAAGATTTCTGTGTTGGGCCGGAGAGAATTGGTTCTTGTTGAAATTAAGATTTAGGTACCTACAATCATTGTAATAAATATTTAGTGCTTATATTTATTTACAACTAGCGACCCGCCACAGCTTCGCATGGCGCCGCCTATCGGACCCGAAACTATATCTAATGTAGTCTATCTTTTAAGTTAAGCATCTAGCAGTAGAGCGGTGAACACTGCGTTCAAATCCATGCAGTAGTTTTTGCGTGATGCGCGTACAGACAGATAGACAAAAATTCTAAAAATTGTTGTTTTGGCTTGTTTTGCTCTAATAAAGACCCCCCCATATAATTTTGTTTTTAATATCTTCAATGTACCTACAGAAATCGGCCTGTTACAATTTTATTTTATGTATACTGGTATAGATATCTTTGTGTTTCAAAAGCGTCAGAAGAGTAGCTTGGTCGCTTAGTTCGATAAGCTTGCTCTAAGATTCATGCTTCCCTAGTCCCTTAAACGCGCTTAGATATAGTTATTACGAATGCTTTCTACAAGATGTAAACGGACACTTCATGAAGCCGTCAACCGAGCATTCTGGACTTCAAACTAAGCACTTTTTTTGAAGTTGGACTCAATGTAATGCACTCAAATTATTGTGGTGATGGATGCATCGAATAGTAAAGGGGTCATGGAGGTATTTAAAGTAAAGTAATAACATTAAACTTGAATTTAAAAAAGTGGAATATTTGGAACTTTGACCACCAATATCTCCGTAACTAGAAGGTTCCCAGGTATGGTCTAGAAAAACGGGGAGAACAAGTGCCTTTTGGCTTCATTAAGGATCTTTTTACAACTATTCATTAAAAAGCTTTCTCAAACGGATTTTTATCAAAATTACTACCAGGACACAAAAAGTACAACTACCCACCCACTCCAAAAAGGATTGACTCGTGAAGGACTTGCACCCCCGACCTCCGTAGTCCGACGCTCCCGAGCCGAGGAGTCTTGCGACCTCTCTACAAGATAGAAAGCGGCGAGCGTCCAGACTAGCGGCGCTCTCGACTACTGAGCTAACGAGTCTCGCAGATGTGTGGCGAAATATCGGTCCATATCAAGAGGATAAAGATGAACTGAGCAGTGACGTACTGGCGATAAATAAAAATAATAATCAAATAAAGCCCTTTTAATTCCATTAGCTATTAAAATAACATAACAATACAAAATTTATTTATAGTCTTGCGAAATTAGAATTGATTTAATGTGTTATTTACAAAAATATATTATGTGAAATTCAATTTTGATAGATCAAAATTTATAACAAAAATAATTTAAATTAAATAGTATATTCATTTGATTAAAACACGCTATATTATAAATTATACAAATCATGAAGTTATTATGGAAAATTAATATAAAATAATAATAGTGATTACGCTAATTGGACCCCTTTGCCCCCTTGGCCTCCTCCAGAGAATGCCAATTTTCTCGATCTTTGGCGACATCTGCTCAGTCTTTTCCTGCGATGACCTCTACTTTGTCTTTCCATACTGCCGATACTACACCCCTAATGTATTCCCTGTGTAACCAACTTATTTTATGCAGACAAAACAACAATGAACGTAAAACGTGCTGTCAAATAATATTTAAACACACAAGCATAAAAAAAATTACCACTAATATTGGTTCCATTTAAATTCAAGCAATTTATGTCTCCAGATATAGCAGCACAGTGAATGTCCCACTGATGACGATTTAACACTTTTCTATGTAAGTTAGGGTCCCCTAACGATGTAATAATTCACCGTAAGTTATTTCATAGATATCTTACGGGAAGAGGAAAATTTAAAAAGGTAACATTGGGGTTTCAAGGCCCATAAATTAAACAAAACACTGCATAGTTATATTTCAGTAATTCAATGAAAAAACAAACCAAAAATCATGTGATTTTCAGAAAAAAAAATAATGACTCGTGAAGGATTTGCACCTCCGACCTCCGTGGCCCTCCCACTCCCAAGAAATGAACACGGAATACGGTGAGCGGGGACCAAGCGGCGCTCTTCGCTACTGAGCTAACGAGTCTCTTGGGGGCTAGGACCAAATTACGATACACATTCCACGCTTTAATAGTCCTAGAAAATGCAAAAAGTAATAAAATTATTATGTGGGATTCGAACTCGAAAGTTCAAGAGTCGAGAAGGAGACACCTACGACTCTTAAATACTGAGCTATTGAGTCTTGTGTATGCTAGGACCAAATTACGATACACATTTCACACCTAGAACACGCAAAAAGAAAAAAAAATACTAGGGATTCGAACTCAATGACATAGAGCCTGGAAAGACGACTACGACTGTAAACTACTAAGCTATTGAGTCATGTGGAAGTTAGGATCAAATACCGATACATATTGTCTGGAAAAAGTAAAATAGATCAAAAATTACTGAAAGTATTATGCTGGGTTTGAACCCGATGTTATACAGTCGGGATTGACGGCTCTTACTTACTGAGCTAAGGAGTATAGTGAACGCTAGGACCAAATACCGATACATATTGCTCGACTTCAGAAAAGGAAACAATAAACTGGCTAAGTGCGAGTCGGATTCGCGCATGACGGGTTCCGTAACATCGTAGTAGGGGAGCCCCCGTTGCATCATTCTCCTGCGTTTATTCCAACTTATTTGGGATCGGCGCAGCATTTCTTCTTCTTTAATTTTCAATTTATTCTTATTATTTGTTGTTATAGCGGCAACAGAAATACACATTCCAAATTTTAACTGTCTACCTATTACAGATCATGAGATACAGCCTGCTGACAGACAGACGGACGGAAGGACAGCGGAGGCTTAGTAATAGGGTTCCGTTGGTTACCCTTCGCTTACGGAACCCTATGAAGAATGAAATATTATGTAGGATTTGAAACCAATCTTATAAAGTCGGGAAGGACTAACGATTAATTTTCTAAAGAGCTAAGGAGTTTAGTGGGTGTTAGAACCAAATAACAATACATATTCCGTGGCTCGAAAAAGCAAAGTTGAGTAAAAAGTATTGAAAACATTAAGCGAATATTTGAACCCAATGTTAAACAGTCGGGGAAACCAACCCCTGCTCTCAAACTCCTAGTCTTGTGGGGGGTACTAGGACTAAATACCCGTTCATTCGCTCGCCGTAAAAGCTCTCGAGAAACCAGAAATTGTAAAATATGTGGCGGGATTTGAACCCGAAGCTATTGACTCCACGGTAGCGTTAACTTGGGAATCGGCTATCTGTGTATTACACGTATGGTTGAAACAAAGCAGTACTTTATAATAAGCGGAATTAAGCTTAATCCTTTTGGGAATAGAATAGAATATAATAATTTTATTTGTTTAAAGACATGATACATTAATGTCTTATGAATAGGGTTGGGAACTTGTTGTATGTTTAGCCATAAAATGCCATACAAATATAAGAACATCTTAAACGTAGAATTTTAATACAACAACTATTAGTGTAAATATAAATATAATTATGTCTAGGTTCAAAATCAAAATCAAAATATTTTATTTTACATAGGCCTAGATGGGCACTTATAAAACGTCGAAAAAAAGGTGCACGGTTCGGGTTGGTCGTTTCCTATGGAGAAGAACCGGCAAGAAACTCCATGGTTACTCTTTTCAAATCATTTGGTGTTACATTAATATCTTGGATACAGCATTTGTACTTAAGTATGGGGGGACAGCGTAGGCCCGACAATAAGTCGTTGCTTACTACACAAAAAATGTAGAACAAAATAAAAAGTTAACAAGCAGCTGGGAATCTACAAAGCCTACAATGTTCACACATTTACAAACAATTGATAAAAAAGAATCTATACAAAGGTAAAAAAAAGAATTGTAAAGTACTAAATTAAACAAGTGACACAAATATTGTTATCAGTGCTGTAACTATTCTGAGCAAAAGATGTATAAATGATTTGAAAACTATTGTGAAAATCTGATTCGAAAGAGGAGAAAAAATGAGATTGAGAATAGTTAGAGACATCCACATATTTGTGCCGTTTATGAGCTACCAGGGAAGCCGCATGCGCAGAAGGTAATAAGAATAACACTTACAATTCAGAATTTGAAAATCCTAACAATAATAGACTCTTTTAATGAAAGAGTTCATCCGAAGGTTGACTGTTAAAAAAGCTTTCATCGATAAGGCCATTTTACGATAAACATTCGAAACTTTTTTTTTTAAACTTTGCCCCGCACTAGGATTTTCTCCTGTATCGTGGGTACGTTTACAAACATGTAAACTCACATACACAAACAGCCAGACTCGGAAGAACTACCTGTAGGTCATACAAGTATTTGTACCGTGCGGAGAACGAACGCGCGACACGCAGCGCAGCAGCCAATCACTCAGTGCCAACCGTGCTGTACTGGTGTCAAAAAATCCCGAATGCCCCTTTAGTTCGCAGTGCACGCAAAATATGCTCCACCCCGAATCCTACTGTCCTGTGACCTCTAAAAATTTAACAAACAACAAAATATAGAATACACTCGTTCCGAAAAAAAAAAAAAGGTCACGAAGAAGACCATACTGCACACCAGTACTACATAACCCTTCTTGAATGGAATAACTATTCAAGATGAAGAGAGAGAGAGAGAGTGTTTTTTGAGAGTTTTTTTTTTTTTCGTTTTTTTTTTTTTTTTTTAATTTTTTTTTTTTTCATTCAGTTTTAAGGAGGTTCTTATTAGGGTTCCGTAGCCGAATGACAAAAAACGGCACCCTTATAGATTCATCATCTCTGACTGTCTGTCCGTCTGTCCGTGTAGTTATGTAGGTATGTCACAGCCACTTTATTCCGGAACTATTAATACTACACAGTTGAAACTTGGTAAGTAGATGTATTCTGTGAACCGCTTTACGGTTTTTTTACATTAAAAAAAAAAAAAAGATTAATTACCCCATACATGGAACTGAAACTAAAAAAAAGAATTCATCAAACCTTGTTTTTTATTAACATACATATGGAAAAACAAATTTAATATTGCTGTTGAATGTAATACAATACATCATATGAATGAGCCTTCAAAATATTTTTATATATTGTTTGTTTTTACGGAATCCTGTGTGCATGTGAGTACGACTCGCACTTGGTCGGTTTTTCATCATTATCATCATCCACAGCCCGAATACACCCACTGCTGTGTATAGGCCTCTGTTTTCTCGTGCTAATCCATACGGTCCTGTGCCAGCCTCATCCAGGTTTTTCCCCCCGATGGCAACTATGTCGTCTGCCCATCTCGCAGACGGACGACTCACGTTTCTTTTGCCAGTTCTTGGACGTCATTCGGTGACAGCCTTAGTCCCCCTGTTATCACTGCGCCTTGCTAGGTGTCCTGCCCAACCCCATTTGAGTTCCGTAACGCGATTTCCAATATCGAAAACCTTTGTGCGTTTTCGGATTTCGACGTTAGGAACTCGATCTATCAGCTTTATGCCGAGCATGGAACGCTCCATGGCTCTCTGTGCAACTCTCAGTCTGTACACAGCCTCCTGCGTGAGCGTCCGTGTTTCAGCACCGAACGTCATTGTGGGCAGAACACACTGATTATAGAGGCGGGACTTTAGACATAACGGAATTTTGGCTGATTTCAAAATGTCCAATTTACTAAACGCGGCCCACCCGAGCTGTATTCTTCGGGATATCTCCTTTTGTTGATGCTCTTTGCCAAATGAAAGCATATGGCCAAGATAGACATACTGGTCAACCATCTCTAACTCATCATTTCAAACGTTGACTGGAGGATTCGAATAGCTGATAGTTAGATGTTTGTATAGTCGATGTTTGTATAGTCGATGTTTGTCATAATCTTCGTATTGGCCATATTCAGCCTAAGTCCTACTTTAAGAGAAGCAACGTATAGGTCTTGAAGCATATTCTGAAGATCCTCGAAGTTCCCAGCAAAGAGGACGAGGTCGTCAAATCTTAAATACGACAGGTAAGCACCATTTATGTTAATACCGCAACAGTCCCAATTTAAACATTTCGCGATGTCTTCGAGGACTGCTGTGAAAAGTTTTGGTGAAATGGTGTCGCCCTGTCGCACTCCCCGCTTGATCTGTACGGGTTTAGACAGGGTATGCATGCGAACCTGCAGAGTGGCCGAGGTGTATAACCACGTAACGCGAGTCGACGCAGCGATGGAGAGCGTGGAACACGGCCCAATGCTCGACACTGTCGAAAGCCTTTTCGAAATCAACAAAAGCCATGCATATAGGCCGGTTATACTCTTGGCACTTCTCCATCAACTGCTTTACCGTGTGGATATGGTCAATGGTTGAATATCCGCTGCGGAAGCCGGCTTGCTCGATGGGCTGGGATTCGTCAAGTTCTCGGGTAAGACGATTTGTCAGAATTTTAGAGAAGAGCTTGTAAATTTGAGAGAGGAGACTAATGTGGCGATAGTTAGCTAGTTTCGAAGCATCGTCTTTTTTGTGAATAATGGTGACAATGGCATTCTTCCATGGTTTTGGAGTACGAACATCATACAAGACCTTTTTAAAGAGTTCCACCAGGATCTTTTGCACTGGTTCACCACCGGCTTGCAGCAGTTCGACTGTAATTCCATCATCGCCGGGAGACTTTTCTGTCTTCATGCTGGATAGCGTTTTTATGACTTCGCATGGTAAAATAGGTGGCAACACTTCTGCAGACTTTGTTGCATACAGTTTCTCGTAGAACTCCTCAACAATCGTTACAATCTGAGCCCGGTCCGTCACCAGATTCTCGTTGCCATCCTTCAGCTTTATGATTTGTTTGGTACCTGAGTGAATTTTCCTTCGAAACACTTTGGACCTCTGTATGATTTTATTGTAATTACATTAGTGCTATACTGTCTTATATCTTTTCGTATTGACTTATTTTTTTGTTTATTTATCTTATCTATGTCCTTTTTATCTATGGCAGTATGGAGTGTCATTTTTTTTGTGCCGTGCCGGTTTTTATTTTATGCCAATTATAAATTTTATTTCTTTTCTCAGTGTGTTCAAGGTCCACAAAGCTCGAGTTTGAGCACTGCCAAGAGCAGAAATGGACAGAAGAGATCATGGCTGTCGAGAAAACGGTCGTATTAGGTAAGTACTTGACTATAGTCTTACACGGATGTTTTGGCGCGTGTGGCTGTAATCTGAACTAACGATAAAAATAATAATTAACAATGAATTCCTGATGTAAGCGTCAAAAGAACTATCTACAGGGTGGAAGGGACACCGACACGAAAACGGTTAACGGTTACATTATCTACGTAACCTTTTTCCAACAATGACGGGGACTGCTTTGAGACTAACTGGATGCAGCTGAGTACCAGTATTTTATATGATGCATCCGGTTAGACTGGAAGCTGGTCCCAACATGTTTGGGAAAAGGCTAGCATAATTCTATAATGCTCTCACTGTTCGGATTCTGGCGTCCCCTCTGTGAGAGAAGAGGAGTCGTAACTTCTCTACGGGGGACCGTTGTGTGCTGAATTTGGATTTGTGGTCTCTAGTTGCTATGTAAGACACGACCTTATTGCCATTATAATACATGGTAAACCAATACAAATCAATAAAATTGTAGTCTCAGTTTGTAGTTGCCAAATAACATATCTTTACTGAAAGCATATGAGGGTACATAACATATATTTGGTACTTAGAACAAAAACCCCCAATTCTTTATTTTTTGTCTGTCAGTTTGTTCAGGCTAATCTCCGAAACGGCTGGTCCGATTTTGACGAGACTTTTATTGGCAGATAGCTGATGTTATAAGGTAACTAGGCTACTATATATTATTTTAGAAAAAAAGGGTTCCGTGTAAAAGAAATAAAACTCTCAAATTTGTAACAGAATCCGATTAAAAAAGGGAAGCGATATTTTTTTAATAATTTCATTAGAACGAAGGTCGCGGCCAACAGCTAGTACAAAATATTTGAAAACAGAACTTAACAATCGTCTATTTTTTTTTACAGTTCAGCCGAAGATGCGGGTAAATTTATTTCGTAACGAGTTGCGGGCAATTGCAGGCCGCTGCGGATCGGCCGCACCGAACTGATGCAATCGCAATCGCAAATCGTAGTAATTGGTAGGCTTACATATGTTTATTTTATACATTGTCAGGTTTCCAATACATGCAGTTTCAATAATTAAAGTTTATTTTTTTGGATTCAAGTGATTGTTTTAATAACATTTATGTCGTTTTCGAGTGATGGAGCGCTGCATAATAGCTGCCAAGCGACCATATCGCATTAGAAACACCACCCTGCGCTCCATAAGTCAAGTACCTGATGTCGGAGTTAATACAGCCAAGCTAAAGTGGGAGTGGGCTGGCCATGTCGCACGGATGCACTTGGAGAGGTGGGCGAAGATCGTCACTCACTGGACGCCTGAGGGTTGACATCGCCGACGAGGTCGACCGCGGCGAAGGTGGTGTGACGATCTGATCATGTTCACGGGGTAAGCATGGCCAGAAAATGAACAGAACAGAGAGGTTTGCAGGAAGAAAGGGAAGGCCTTTGCCCAGCAGTGGGACGCAATATAAAAAATGTCGTTATCACAATCTATAATAGCCGCAGGCTTCGATCTTTTAGCCGCTGGTCCCGGCTGTTATTTGTAGATCTTTGACAGTCGTTACAGATAGTCTGTGTCCCTAAAGTCTGTCAACCAGTCCTGCCAAAAGGTATCTTAATACCTAGTGTTATCTGGGTTGTGGAGGTCAGATAGGCGGTCGTTCTATGTAAAGTACTGGTATTCAGCTGCATCCGTTAGACTGGAAGACGATCCCAACATAGTTGGGAAAAGGCTAGGCAGATGATTATGAATTTTCATGGCGGGCTAATGCCAGTCGGGGATGCACGTGAAAGTACGAGTATCTCCCGGGCCTCATAGGAAACTTAGGAAGAGTGCAATCGAACCGTATTACCATTGCTTAAAGGCGCGCAATCGAGCCGCGAGCATGCGCGAGCCGATGCTTGACGACCGCATCGATATTCATACAATTTTCTACTTTAGAAAATGAAAATAAGGTCCTATTTTCAATGCTGCCTGTATATTGTGCGAGGTTATTAGTACACCCACATTTCGCTAGTAATTTTTGAGTCCCATATTATATGGGGCGAGCCTATTGCCATCAACCGGGCACAAATCCAGACTCCGTGGCTGCTACTGAGAAATTCCTGATGGAAAATCCCGATAACACTTTGCCAGACACGGGAATCGAACCCAGAACCTCATGCTCAGCAGTCGCGCTTGCAACCACTAGACCAAAGAGGCAGATCTTCAGTTTTGTTTTGGTGAAATTCGCCCTTATGTGCAACAGGGCTCATTATATCAATGTATCAGACATTGAAGGATTTATTATGTAGACCCTACCCGAGCTACTTTATTTGCCTCTGGGGAGGAGAAGGAATAAAACGGCTCCAATTGTGAAGCTATTACTATTTGCTTGTTCAAGGAATAGTTTCTTAGGCTGATGTTATATCGGGGCTGCGGGACTGTTCGGAAGAGACATCGCGGCCCTGGAACACAAAGGAGGAGCATGGATGGGTTTTAGTCATTACAAGTCTTTGGATGGTAAAGCTAAGTCGGTTTATTTTTCGATGTTGCTTAAAAATCAATTATTTCATTCTAACGCATCTATTTTGGTATCCATTTACTTTGAGAGTTCTTGGGTTCGATTCCCAGGTCGGGTAAACTGTTATTGGGTTTTTCCATCAGGAATTCCTCACTAGTCGTGGGAAACAGCTGGATGAGGGAAGCACAGAACCGGGAAGTGTGGCAGAAAAAAGGGGAGGCCTACAGCAGTGGGTGATTCCGGGCTGATATGATGATGATGATGATGATTAAGCTATTGGTGCTGTTGATAATTGAATACGCTTGCCTAGAAGATACCTGTTCGCTCGAAATAAAAAGAGTCCCAAGTTATAGCTATCGAGGAACACAGATCCCGTTAAGGAAACCCACTCCTTAGAGAAACGCATAGCAAAATCAGTGGTTCCCACAGCTGAGACACAGGCCTCTTCGGCCCACAATCCACCACACGTACCCAGTGTAGGTTTTTTGACATCATATATCTTCGAATTCTTGGTTTTAAGACATAAACAAAAAGACTAGGGCATAAATAAACGTTGCGCCACGCTAGGAATTTCTCCTGTATCGTGAGTGCGTTTACAAACATTTAAACTACAAAATACTTGCTATTTTAGACCTGAAACATGGTGTTCAGTTTCTTGGATGGCTTCAACGTCGTAATGTAAACTACAATCTTTTTAAGTGAACTGTAATTGGTTCTTGGTGAAATAAGTGTATTTAAACCGAAATAATAAACAAAAAGTATAAGAAAGACATGTCTGAGGGCAGTCGTGTTAGCAAAACGTTTCTTGTGTAGAATGTATTAAGTAAAAGTGACCTATTTTCAGAGCAAAAGATCCTTTATATTCTTCACCTACTTTCAGATGTATACATAATATGTAGGTACACTCGTTACAATTTAAAATAAGTTGTTACCGTTTTCCCACCTTCACACGAAGCAATCTGCTTTTCTGCTGCCATTGAATTAATTCCTTGTGCCACGGTACAGTGCATAAGCGGTGGCGGTAAGCGGGAGCGAGTTCTAGAGTAGAAATTACAGATTAAGTTTAGTTTTGGGTTATGTAAATGGACAATTTTTATAGATGGAAATGTTGACTCTGCTGTTGTTTTAAGCGTGGCTGTATTAAAATACGAAATATCTCGATAAGCGGAGATAATTTCGACCTCGTTATCTACTGGTTCGAATTTAAAAATTCTTTTACTCTCTTTTTTTTTTTCCTTTTATTCTTTGTCTTTTTCTCTCTTTTTAATTTTTTTTATTTAGTGTGGGATAGCCCATTTATTGAGGAAGGCTATATAAAATCCCGCTACGACTAATAGGAGCGGAGCATCAGTGAAAATGTTGCAAAAACGGGGAAAATAGTATTTTTATAATATAATTTCACGCGGACGAAAGTCACGGGCAACAGCTAGTCTACGTTAAGAAGAGAAGGCGCATTCAAAGCAGGAAGTCAAGTCTCCGATATAATACTTATTTGTTCTGGTCACAAAGCACAGAGAGGTCTTAACACTGCCGACACGACTACTCCGTGTTTTTTGGTACACTGGCACTTATGGACTTTACTTTTAATGGTTTCAGGGCCTAATCTTGATTTATCAAATGTTTAACAAAAAAAACGCTGTTTCTTATGACTTAGGTCCACCAGGTACTTTCTTCTCACACCTAGAATGACGTAACGTGAAAACAGGTCAGGACCTAATTTATAAAGCCACCGTTCTACACTTCCTTCGTATTCATCAGAAAAGTAAGCATTTCATCTACAATTTTTTTCTTTTTAATATTTTTAACTGCGATCAGTTCCTATTCCTTTTTGGATTTGTAATTGAGCTGCAGCTCAATTTTTGTAAAAAAAAAGGTATTATTCTTAGTATTATTGTTTGACTGCTTCGTTGGTCTAGTGGTCGCAAGCGCGACTGCTGAACATGAGGTCCTGGGTTCAACAGCTACTCAGAAACTCCTGATGGAAAAACACAATAACAATTTCCCCGACCCGGGAATTCAACCCAGGACCCATGCTCAGCAGTCCCGCTTACAACCACTAGACCAACGAGGCACTAATATACTGAACATGTTAGTTTAACAGTCCCAACTGTATAAACAAAATCAAAATCAAAGAATTTATTTCAATTAGGCCAGTTACAGGCACTTTTGAATTGTCGAAACAAACAACAGTCAAATGTAGCTACAGTCCCAGTCACAAGGCATGACAACTGTGTAAATACTATAGTTGCCCATTCCCTAACATAGATCTCTATGGAGAAGAACAGGCAAGAAACTCCATGGACACTTATTTAAATCAAAATATTGTTACAAAACCCATTCCTGTTGAGATGGTACATTATGTGAGAAGAAGTCTTGTTTAAAGTTCAACGATTTCGACAAAAAAAAAACGAAAAAAAAATTTGTGTTTGTGTTTATTTTGTTTAGCCTGCGCTCATACTTTGAATTTTTTGGTATTGTTCTATAGTTGTTTTGTATTATAAAATCCAAGTACTGTTTGTTTTATTTTCTTATTTTATGTTATCAAATATTTATGCTGTCTGTCTTCCGTACGTTTTTTCACGGGTGACCACTGAAAACCAGCGTTGTGTTGTGGGCCCCCCATAGCACAGCATCATGCTGAGTGGTAACCTGCTTGTCGCAGTCACGACGTGCAAGCTGTGAACTTGTATTTTATTTTTCGGTTTCTGTTTTTTTGTATTTATAATGTTTGTTATGCGTTGTATGATTATTGTTAAGTTATTTTGTTTATATGCACGTCATGTCCCTGCGACAAATAAATATTTTTTCTTTCTTTCTTATTCTTACTTAGTTTTCAGTCTGATTCAATTTTTATATCAGACGGACATAAAATTGAACATAAAATATAAACAAACTCTTGCTAAAATATTTGATATTCACAGATAGTTTTATCGCTGGTAGTGCCTGATTGAATATGTTAGTATCTTGCCTTTCGTCTTTTATAGACGACAAAGAGATTTAAGTTTCAGTTGGTGCGTACTTGATATGTCTTCAAAAAACAGTGATTTGGCTCATATCGAGGAGCTCATGTTTAAATAATAACAGCCGCTCAGGTCGATTTTTAAGTTAAGTCGCGCTTGCCTAAGTTGGTTCGTGGACGGGTGACCACACTTTTCGTACCAAGGTTCCTCTCTGGCCAGGAAAGAACGTTAATGCCGTTGGTCCCGGCTGTCATTTATAGATCTTTGACGCGTTCACCTTCGGAATTTAAATATAACATAACATCACGCCTGTAATCCCCGAAGGGTTGGGCAGAGGTGTACTTAACAAGCACACTCACATTTCGTCAATTATGTTTTATGTAATAGGGGCGAGCTTATTGCCATCAACCGGTCACAAATCCAGACTCCGTACCTGCTACTGAGAAATTTCTGATGAAAAACCCAATATCACTTTGCCCGACCCGGGAATCGAACACATGGCCTCATTTTCAGTAGTCGCGCTTGAGACCACTAGACCAACAAGACAGTCAAATTCGACACATTTCGCATTTATACACCTCAACCTACCCCTTCTAGAAATACTGGCACGATTTCACGTACCTAACTATTGATTCATCTTGAGATTGGAAATGAAGCACTTCATTTCATCCCCCCCCCCCCTCTGTCAGTTGAAACCAGCAATAGTTTTATTCAATAAAAACACAAGTGCAACTCACAAGTGACTTGGATATCTGTAATATTGTGTGGGAGACGAACACAATGTAGTGTAACATTTGAGTTCACATATTTCCATTTGTTTGTATGTTTTTGTGTATGAATGCCTTAAGACCATAAGCGCACGTTCTATAGTTCGTGACTTTTTAGTCGTCTTACAACTGCAGGCCACTCATGTATCCAATATTCACTAAACATTCATAAAATAATGATATGTATTTACGAATCGTGCGCTGGGTATGTATGTTCTACCGTTTGATTTGTAAACATTACAGGATGTTTCATAATTCTAATGTATTATTTATTAACTTCATTAATAGTTAAAAAAACACTCCTAGAGGTGTTGTATGTAGGTTACATAGAGCGGATCACTTTTGTAAGACGACTAAAAAGTCATGATGTGTAAATGAACAATAATTATAACAAGCCAAAATAATAATTTTTACTTAGTTCAAAAAAAAATATTGATAAGTACATCTGACTTAAGGGACAGGAGCTTCTGGAAACTTCACTGTATGTTAACCAGGAGTTTGAGTGTATCATAAAAGTGGTTACAAACGCGTGCGTATCAAAAGCCTCAAAAGAATAATGCTACGCTTCGGTGTGACATACAGCCACTTTATTGGAGACGAGTGAATTGACACATGAAGCTTCTGTGGAAAAATTGCATTTTCTTATCCAACTACCCCCATTTCTCCAGTAGCTGAATGTTCCCCCATTCTCTATATAAATGTATTTCCCCCAAGAACGTTTGAATTCTAACAAACACATAAAGTGAACTGTTTTAAGTGTATTGACTGGCACTTAATTTTATGGAGTTCGACGCCAATGTTGGCGGTTTATGTTGGAGCCAATGTTGGTGTTGGTTTATGAGGGGGTTGAAGCGCCAGGGTAGCCGCGAAATTCAAATTTTCTTACGTTTTTTGCAATTTGCAGGTCAGTGTCAGGTTGTATGTTGATGAAAATATTATGATTCTACGAGTACAAAACAAAAGTCACAACAAAACAACACGACAGAACGACGACGACGACGACGTTGACGTTTTTCATGACAAAAGTCATTCAATAGGGTTAAATGAACTTAGAGGGTTGTATTGATGATTTTAATGGTTCTAATTCTGTAACTACATACTTGCTACTTGTGGGAATCACAGTTTTATCAACAAACAGCCTGACGCTAACCTACAAAAACGTAAGGAAATTTGAATTTCGTGGGCTACCCTCGCGCGTCCACCTTAAGAAGCGACGTTTGAGTTATATTAGGAGAAAAGGTAGCAGAACATTTAAGTATGAATGTAGATGGGTATAAGAATAGAGGGAGACTAAAGAAATGATGGATGAACTGTGTGAAGGATGATATTTATTTATTTATTTACAGTTAATTAAAACGGTATAACACCAATTACAATAATTAACATGAAACAGAAAACAAAACAAAAGTAAAACATCCAGCTGACAACATTAATTAAATTAAAACTAATAAGTAATAGTGGACACTCTTGCATACATTGTCACAAAACACCAGACATATACGCATTACCTTACTCCATTCATTCGCAAACACATCACACTCAGGGTTGCCTATTGTTGATATGGCAAGAAAGCAGGTGTTTGATGAGATGACGACTATAAGAGAAGTATGGAAGTAGAAGACATACTGCGCCGACCCCAAATAAATTGGAATAGGGGCAGTAGAATGATGAGGTAGCAGAACTTTTAATATCACAGATCTGTTTGCTAAAAGTGGTGATTATGGACATTACTTTGTCTTGTGTATAACATAACATCCAGCGGTAAATTTCTAGGCTGAAGAAAGTTTATTGGATTCTCCATCTGATTTTTCAGTAACTTGCTGTAGATTCGATTTGTGTTCTTGGGTTAAATGTCGGGGTGTGCCATACAGTATACACCTCAGCCCATTCCTTTGGAGACTGGGAATACTCTTTATAATGTAAACCACGTGATACTGATATAAGTGTAGAAATGCGTCATACTAAGAATTTCTCCTGTACCGTGGGTGCGTTTACAAATATTTAAACTTACACACACAAACAGCAAGACCCGGAACGTGCGGGAATTGAACCCGCGACACGCAGCGCAGCAGCCCATCGCTCAGCCACTGCGCTAAACAGACAAACTTTTAGTTTGAATGGATGAAAGGGGGATAAACAGACAGAATTGCAAGTATTCGTTAGTCAGGGATACAGTCGTTGCAAAGTCCATCTTAAACTGTTGACTTACAATTGATAATCCACCTACCGTACCGGTTTTATCAGCCCCAACATTGTCACCAACATTACTGACAATGTGATAAACCTTAGCGCACACAGAAAGAAGTGTCCCCATCAAGTAGCAATAAAAGCGCTCGTAAAAACCTAGCTCATAAATAGTTAGCTCGTAACGATTGTTAGTCTATCTTTATGACGACATTTTTCTAATTAGCTGAGTAGTGTTTATTGCGTTTAACTTTTGTTTTTTATTCCTTTGTTCGAGTGATTGGATTATTAATTCCTTTGTGGGATCAACAAAGATTTACGCCTTTTTACGAGTATGAAGTACATGGAGTACTTCTTCATCCTCGAATAGAGAGGATCCTCCGACCAGCTCGGTGTTATGACAGGTGGGCTACTGCCCGACAGATGGGTTCTTCTAAACAACATTAGTTTTAGTATACATATGCAAAACCAGAAACACGTGTCTAGTATTTTTATGTAAAGAATCTATGTACAAAATTTCAAAACTGTATCATGAAAAATCACAAAGTTATAACTTTGTCAAGACGACGCTGGAGGCATGCGCGCGGGCGTGCTGCGTGGTGACCACTTTTTTGTGCGGACAACCAGGTAACAGAACAAGCTTATAACTTTGTGATTTTTCATGATACAGTTTTGAAATTTTGTACATAGATTTTTTACATAAAAATACTAGACACGTGTTTCAGGTTTCGCATATACTAAAACTAATGTAGTATAGTATTCAGTAATCAATGTTATCTCTGGTAGAGAATATCACTTTATCTAGGCCATAAGTTTTAACGACCAGCAGTGAGGCTTTGTAAAAAGTTTGAATTAGTAAAGGTTTAAATCCAGAAGGGGGCTTCTTTGGTTAATAGGATATTTTGATGTAAAAGAGTGTCTATGTAGTTTCTGGCCCGTTCTTCTCCATAGAGTTCTACGCTTTGGAATGGGCAACTATAGTACTTTCACAAGATATTATGCCTTGTGTCTGGGACTGTAGCTTCATCTGTTTTTGAAATTTATTCAAAAGTGCCTGTTATGGTCTAATTGAAGTAAATGCTTTAAATTGAACATTGCGTGTGAACATTGTAGGCTTTGTAGATTCCCAGCTGCTTGTTAACTTTTTATCTTGTGTGTTACATCTTTTGTGTAGTAAGTAACGACTTATTGTCGGGCCTAGGCTGTACCCCATACTTAAGTACAAATGATAATATTGTATTACCAAATGATTTGAAAAAGGTAACCATGGAGTTTCTTGCCGGTTCTTCTCCATAGGAAACGACCAATACGAACCGTGCACCTTTTTGTCGACGTTTTATAAGTGCCCATCTACGCCTATGTGAGATAAAATATTTTGATTTTAATTTTTGAGTTAGAAACATGAGCTGTTGCCGTTGCTGTTGCTGTTGCTGTTGTTGTTGTTGTGCCTGCTTGTCGCAGTCACGACGTGCAAGCTGTTCATTTTTTTCTTTTTTTGTTCCGTCCTGTTGAATTTATAGTTTATTGTTTTATTTGTGTTTTGTTATTTTTTTTGTGATTTTGTGTGATGCACGTCATGTCCCTGCGGCAAATAAATATATTTTCTTTCTTTCTTTCTTTTCTGTTTGTTTATGTTACTTTTGTCCTAGCCATGTCCTGGCTGACCTAACTGTCCTATCAATCGATAGTTATCTTGCAAAGTGCAAATATTTCCCTCACAGAATCACTTTCATTAGTAATCCTTATAAATAATTTCGTGGCTTACTGCTTTCATCTCCATATAAACCAAGTGCTGTAAAGGTCACAAGGTTTATCTGAGTTTATTTACTAAATCGTGGAGGTCAAAAGGTTAATCCATGCTAATGTTATATAATGTAAAAGTAGCTCTGTCTGTCTGTCTGTTACCTTGTGTGCGGTCAGATTGAGGACTCCGGACACGACAGATAATAACATAACATCGTGCCTATAATATCCAAAGGGTTAAGTAGAGGTGTACCTAATAGTACACTTACATTCCACCAGTTATGTTTAAGTCCCATGTAATACGGGCGAGAGTATAACCATCAACCGGGCGCAAATTCAGACTCCGTAGCTGCTACTGTGAAATTCCTGATAGAAATACCCAATGACACTTTGACCTCATCATTTCAGCCGAAAAGTCCACTGCTGGACATAGGCCTCCCCCAAGAAGGGGGGTTTTGCCATAATCGCCACGCTTGGCAGGCGGGTTGGCGATCGCAGTATGGTTGTTGTAGAATCAGAGAACGCTGCTGCCCATTCTCTGGTAAGTCCCTTAGTCGCCTCTTACGACACCCACGGGAAGATATGGGATGGTGCTATTCTTTACGTCCGGACACCATACAGATCCGTCCGGACACCATACAGACACTTTGACCTGGTAATCGATAATCAGGATCTCATGCTCAACAGTATCGGTTACAGGTATATATAAGGTCTAACTATTTATAAACGAAATATTTCAGAGAATCATCTAACGGCTATGACGAAGCCATTTTAAGGGATTTTTTTTTTATCTGAGTATTTTTTTAATAAAAATAAATAATTCAAAATTACTTGACCTACAAAATAAATTCTGGCTCCTTATTTTTAAACCACCATAACGCTAGTTTACTACGTCGTATTTACCTACTGTTATTGTTAGAATATGGGAGTAAAGGTTTTATGCAAATAGTCTCAAAAATTTTTAGAATTATAATAATTTCGTAAAAAAAAAACACTCCGTTAATTTTTTGTTTCGTTGCTATGGGGACTTTACGACATAAAGAAGTTACTCTTAAAATATTTCGTGTATGAAAAGATAGACCTTATATAAAGAACAGGGTGTAAAGTGCTTCACGCTCAGCTGTCACCCTGGCGTCTACTCGACCAACGAAATAAGTATCTACTCTAATATCTGTCCGTAGCCCGGTGTTTCGTCTGGTCAGTTTGACCAAGCTCTTAACAAATTATCGAATTCGATAAAACTTAGCACATAGGTCATAGGATACTTTTTATCCCAGTAGTACACGAGACCCAACTAATTGATTTACAGATTATATGTGAGGGTGAAGTCATAGTTATGCACACAAACACTAAATAAAACGTGCGAGCTCGGTTTTTATTAGTGTGCGTGTGGCACATCATTTACCATATACCAATATATAGTCATCATTCACTTATGGTACTGAAGGAGGTATAATATTTTGCATCATATCACTATAGCAAGCTTGGCACAATGGCTATCGTCTTTGGTCAGTAAACAAGAAGCCGTAAGTTCAAACCATGTATGCAACAATATATTCTTTTTCTTTTTGTATTCATTCTTTTGTTAAAACATTACTTAAAGTAGAATTTATAACGATTCGATCCCGTTCAAGGTTGGGTAATGAAGTTTCCAATGTTTGAGATAAACACGGAACTCTCAGGTCATTTTATTTTGACTGTTTAGAAAAAAAACTACCGACAATTTAAAAATATTGTTGTCAAACGTTCTGTATGGTGTCCGGACGTAAAGAATAGCACCATCCCATATCTTCCCGTGGGTGTCGTAAGAGGCGACTAAGGGACTTACCAGAGAATGGGCAGCAGCGTTCTCTGTGTTTTTTATAACAAACATACTGCGATCGCCAACCCGCCTGCCAAGCGTGGCGATTATGGCAAAACCCCCCTTGGGGAGGCCTATGTCCAGCAGTGGACGTCTTTCGGCTGAAATGATGATGATGATGATGTTGTCAAACACCTTCATTTATAAAAATGAGCGTTCTTAGTTGTCAATCTACGAGTATTTGCATTACTGAGTTTATTGAGTTTGTTTACTCATGCGCATGTGCGCGGATTTATTTCTGTGGATCCAACCATGCAACATTTTATCAATGTTCAAAAGGGTAGAAATCGTTGTTTTGGATGAGAAAACATGTCTATATGTGAAATTGTGAGTGTAAATGTGGTGCTGCCCCACAAACGATGGGACACTTTATATCGTGTCCTGCCTGTCCTGTTGTTTGCTCCTGCGATGTGCATCACAGGACGCTACTGAAAGTGCCAAAGTCGTCGACAAATTTTGTACTGACTCAATTTGAATTGTCATCGACACGCTAAGAAGATGCGAAATTGGAAGGCGCTTAATGATATCGGTGAGTAACAGTTACATATAACACTATGTTGATATTATACCTACTTCACTTTAACTAACTCCTCTCACCTTTCAATGTTTACTACGAATAAATAATTAATGTAACTTAAGTGCAATACCTACCATTGTTATAATAATATATTATCATGAATGAAAGATTTTTTAAAATTTATCTTAAGATGATCATGATAAAAATTAACTTGGTCTAAAATTAGCTTGATTTAGCCCTTAGACAGTTTAAGAAAAGCTAATGTCAGTGTATATCTTATATTTAATTTTTTTATTTGTATTATTATAAAATTAATTAGGTATATATAAGTTTATTATTTAAACATTGTGTATATTATGTATATAGTATTTAAATGTAGTATATATTTTTTATAATAATAGCTATTATTAATAGTATTATAAATACTCTTTTTATCCACAGAGGAGAACCGGATTTTGGAGACGTAGAACATCCTAGGTCAAAACCAAAGGCAAATTCATCGGCTTGACACCACGACATCGTGGCAAGGCACAAGGCTGTTCCCTTCTTGTCCACCCGCGTAAAAGCAACAGCACACAATATGTGCTTACAAACTGTCCACTGCGCACCGACAAAACCGACTACACTTTGCTAGGTCATAGATTAATTTTGATTGGGAGAACAATGTGCTGATTTATAGCGACGCAAAAACGTTTAAGTCGGATAAGGATGGGCGTAAATGTTACTAAACATATGCGCGAATATGGTTAACAGCATGAGGTGAAGGTTACAAGAAGTAATAGAAAACGAGGGTTTACAGACTCATTATAGTCGAATTTATTTTAATTAGTAGGCGAATATGAATCTTATTTTTATGCAAATAATGTTCATATTTGTTAAGCGAATGTAAACAAATATAAACCTTAGCAACAATTAGGTATAGATGTTAATAATCTCCTCCTCTAATCCTCTTTTTAAAACCACAACTCGTAAAGTATTAAAAGTATGGTGAAGTGATGTTATTGTTATGCGGTTAGAAGTTGTCATAATTTCTTACTATCTAACATGTTGATTCACTTCACCTCTAATTTTACTTTGATTCAATTTATATACCTGCTACTTTGACAAATTATTTACGTCCATCCTTACCAACAAAAAACTTTGTCTTTGTCAATAAAACTGGTAAACAACAGTGTTTTACTCATTCCAACGTCTAGTATGGATAGCTATAGCCTATATATGTTTAAAACCAATTCGTATTAAATCATTGTAGTACCACACAAGTTTTTTTTGCTAACATACAACTTTCACCAAATTGAACCTTAAAACAACCAATGTAAGGAAGGCAAAGGTCCTTTCAAACCCAATGTTTATCTAATAAAAAATCAAATTATTTTATTGGTTTTTTTAAATTACCATTTTACTTTTTGCTTGAGTGATTTTATTGGTCACAAAATTAATTTAATAAAGAACAAAAATTAAAAAACAGCAAATATAACTACTCCTCACCTGGGATCGAACTCACACCGTTAAGCTTAGGTCACTAACTGACGCAAGCGCTTACACCAATCAGCTATGGTGACCATGTTACACTTGTATAAAATGTTGGCCTTATTGTAAACCCGTTTTTTTATTTTTTCCTTGTACCCTACAAGGTTAAAGATAAAAAAAATAAACCCCGTGTAGGGTAGACTACGTATACGCACACAATGATAATGAGCGGCTGTACGAACATTACCGGCTCGTACAATGACTGTTACCGCTGTGTGGGATGTAAACTATTTAGCTTTGCTGGCTGTACGTTTCCGTAGGATTATTTTCGTCCTCCACGCGAGTGAACCCGCGGCTAAAAGTAAGTAAGTAGTAAAATATAAACTGCTGACTATCAATAGGAATAATCAGTACGATTTAGTTTATTACTGTCGTATAAATAGTTATCTAGCTTCGACTCGCGAAAATTACATAAAGCTTGTGCATTTCATTTCATCTATATAATTAAATAAAATGTCTGTTTGTAATTTCAAAATAACAACTTTTAACTGAATGCATATGATAGTAAATACGGTACTTAAAACAATTTTAATTTTTGTTTATCTGTCTGTCGGTTTGTACCGGCTAATCTCAGAAACGGCTAAACCGATTTTGACAGGACTTTTACTGGCAGATAGTTAATGTTATAAGAAATAACTTAAGCTACTTTTATTTTAGAAAAAGGTTTAGGTAATCGTGCAAAAAAAAAAATCCTTGATATTGTTAACAAAATCAGATTCAAAAATGGAAATAATATTTTTATAATGATCTCACGCGGATGAAGGCCCCAGGCTAGTTAAAAATAATGGTCATGGCATGTGAATAGAATTTAAAATAATTGTTTATATGCAGAGTAGGTGGATCTAGATTTACGAATCTTTGTTATGTCAGAGTCAAAATAAAGGGTTTAAAACGACCCTTAACGAAGCCGAAAAACACTTGTTCTTTCTGTCATGGCGATAATTTTTTTGTTCTAGACCATACCTGGGAACCTTCTAGTTACGGAGACATTGCGGGTCAAAGTTTCAACTTTTTCACAAGTTTTTTTTTTACTACATGTTTTTCATGTAGGAGTTTTACTTAAACCACCTCCACGACCCCCTTACTATTCAATGCAACCATCCGCACAATGTTTTGAGTGCGTTACACCGAGTGCTACCGTAAAACGTGATTTTTCACCCCGAAAAAAAAGTTATTATTTACACTAGAAACGGGATATTTACCATGTTTTCTTTTTTCTAGTGTAAATAATAAAGTTAGTGACCATGATAGTTTAAAAAAAAAGTCGTTTCCCAGCAATAATTTTCGCATAAAGTTACTTAGTTTGATGTATTTAATGCATGGATGACGGCTTAGTAAAGGATCCGCTTACACCCTGTATATTCGTCACCTTATGGGCTATTTCTTTCAAAGGTGTATGCCATTTTGATCTTTGTTCAGGTGGCCTACCATAACGTCATAAATGAGGAGTAATTCCAGTATGGGAAAGAAATGGCGCTAGACGAGCTGTATAGCTCTGTCTTTTTCCTACACTGTAATACTCTTGTTTTAAGACGTCATGACTCCGACTATTATGAAGTGTCCTGGCTTTATAAATGAAAGAAGTTGAGAACTGATTGCAAGACTTGGCTATACATTTAGCCATTTTGGCATACGAACTGATGTTGCTGTTAGGCTGTGTCATCCCACTGCTGGACAAAGGCCCCATGACTTCCTTTTCGTCTTTTGATCTAGGGCTAATGTAGACCACTGCTCGTTGGTTCGGTTCAGCTCATCCCGCCATCTCCTGCGAGTTCTACCGCATAGCCTTGTGGCTGTGTCAGGGCTTCATATCGTGGTTATTTGGCTTAGAGCTCGTCGGGCATACGGCAGACGTGGCCAGTCCAGTCCCACTTTAGCTTAGCGGCTTTACGAGCAACGTAAGTAATTTGTGTGTTTGGAACTAATGATTGTGTCAATTATATAAGCTTTTAATCTGACATGGTCACTAACATTATCATTAACACTGAAAACGGGATATCAAAAAAGAGGGCAGACCGATTTGATGTTCATAAACACCCACCCGCAATAACTTCAGTTTATCCGTGATCATGGTGCTTGCAACAGCGCCGAAATATCAGGAACTCAAAATAAATAGTAAACATGGTAAATATCCCGGTTTTAGTGTTAATGATTGTGTTAATTATGATTATTAACGCTTCTATCGGTTCAGTTAATGCTTATCTAAAAGAACTTTCACATTTTAAGATCACGTCACTTCTGTTGTATAATTCAAGGTGCAGTATTTTAATACCACCTTAAGACCCGCTTGCCTGTCGCCCCCGGGGAAATTATACCGCCTCAATAATATCAGCGTTGTATCACAACGGGGACATAAAACTGTAGCCTTTTATGATCGCGTCGATATTTTTAGTTCACTTTTTTGTGAGGCAGACATTGTTTTTAGAAGTTTTAACAATCCAAATATAAAGTTGGTACAGTGAACTGCATATCCATAACAAAAAATTACATTGATAGCACTTTTATGTCTTGGAACTAAGAATGGTTTTCATAGTTCAAATATACTATGAAAACCATTCTTAACTAATGAGCATTTGAGTGTACTGAAACTTTAAAAAAAAAAATCTATTACTTATAGTTTTAAATTTATGCATTATTGGCATTCAAATTGTTTTTAAACAAAGACATAAAGTATGTCCTTGAAGCTACAAATAAAACAAAGCAAACCATTCTACATCATTAAAATCTTTAATGCTACGCCGTAGCCGCTCGTAGCCTCGTAGACCTCGTAGCACCGTAGCTTACTACGCCGTAGCAAAACCTGGTAGCTTAAGTTTATGAGTCTTTATGTCAGTCAACAATGTGTTTATATGACATACTATTATCCCTTTTTGGGTAGGCAGGAGTGTAAGTTAAGGGATAAACCACATTGTTAGGGGCCTTTAAACTTTTACGTCGGTCTGTGAGAATAGAATTTCCAAGGTTTGTGTTTTGGTCTGAGCGTGTTGTTCCTGGGTATAATATTTACGTGAGAATTGAAGCTTCTTCTTTTTAACGTGTCAGTAGAAATATAAATTTAATCGAAATTTTATCGAGTTCGGTAACTATTAGGGTTTGTTTTGATCTATTATAGGGGTTCATGGCTAAGTAATATAAGCCGCACGAGTTGATCTTCAAAGTCAAAAAACGCTTGCCGAGGTCGATCTGTGCATGGGTGACCTTCCTTAACGTGCACTTGGTAGATATTGGTAGATTTGGGACAGCTTGAAAGTCTGAAAATCAGTCTTTCTTTGGATAATCGTAATTGACAGTAATGTGGAGTTGTAGAGGTCAAATACTCCATGTAAAATACTGGTATACAGCTGCATCCAGTTAGACTAGAAGCCGACCTCAAAGTAGTTGGGAAAAGCCTAAGCTGATGGCCTATTAATTAAAATATCATATAACATAACATCACGCCTGTAATCCCCGAAGGGTTAGGCAGAGGTATATTTTGCCAGTAATATTTAAGTCCCACGTAATAGGGGACAAGCCTATTGCCATCAACCGGACACAAATCCAGACTCCGTGGCTGCTACTGAGAAATTCCTGATGGAAAAACCAATAACACTTTGCAAAACTCAATTTATCAATACCCATCAACGGCTAAAATAAAAAGCATGTACCTTCCTTCACACCAATATTGAATATTTTATTGTTCGTCCATAATACCCGTGACGTCACATATGACGCCACCGTTCCCGTGTGAGTGACGTGTTGATAAATTATATGATGATAACACTTCGTCAGAGTCTTTTATTGTGAATTATGGCTGCATATGAATTCGTCTCATGTTTGGTTCCCAATTATATATTATCTCATGTTTTTAAGTGGTTACAAGCATCGATATAGATCAGATATACCTAGACAATACTTGCCTAGGTTGGTCTGTGGATGGGTGACTGCCCATTACATACCGAGTTTCCTCCGTGCCTCGGAAAGTACGTTAAGCCGTTGGTCCCGGCTGTCATTTGTAGATCTTTGACAGTCGTTACAAGTAGTCAGTGGCTCGAAAGTCTGACAATCAGTCTTACCAAGGGGTATCGTATTACCCAGTACGAACTGCGTTGTGGGGGTCAGATAGGCAGTCGCTCCATGTAAAATACTAATATTCAGCTGCATCCGGTTAGACTGGAAGCCGACCCCAACATAGTTGGGAAAAGGCTGGGCAGATAATGACACCTAGATAACGCAAGTATACCGATCCGTATGAAAATCAAGCGTGCCATTTTTTTACTACCTACTATGACGTCATAAGCGATTGAGTTACTATAAAAAATAGACTACGTTTTTAATTGTCTAGAATTAAGTTCTTGAGTTGTAACGTTGTTGTTTTAAACAAATTAGTTTGCCGAGACAGTAGCAACGTTAAGCATAAAATGCTTAACCCGGGCACGCGAAGTAGATGCTCCTGCGTTATTTATGTATCTTTATCTATGGTTACAAGGCATATAAAGAAATAATCAGCGGTCCCATACAAAATTTATATTATTGCAACTTTTATGTATATTTCTTGTTTTGTGTGCAATAAAGAATATGAATAAGAATAATAAGAATAAGAGCCTCGACCAATACCTGAGGAGGCTCTCGTTAGGCAGCTGGATCAAGGGCTTGATTCAGAAAGCGGTACTCCTAGACACGGCTCGTATTGTTAGGAGGTTCCTCTCTCTGGAGCCCTGACCGCCGGTAGCTTGGACCCTGTTCCCGATACCGGTGGGCTACTATTTTTTATATTTTTAAATGTTTTTTTATATGGTTTTTGTTAAGAAATATTTAAAAATGTAATTAGTGAGTAAGAAAATAAATAAAGGAAATAAGAATAAAATTTCAATATCTGCTCGACACAAATGTATATGATAGCCGATATTGTGACATGGAGACCGTAGTTCAGTTCGATCTTCTACACTACACCCTTAAACCAAATTGATATGACCACATTTTTCTTATACATGCTGTATAGAAATGGAGGTAAAGTTGAAAATGTCTCATGTGCCTATAACTGTCCCTTCAAATATATAAGGTTATCCTGTAATGTATGTTAGTAGATAAATAAATAAATATTAATTTAATTTGTTCGTATTTGACCGTGGCATCACTTGGGCCCTATCAGCATACCAGCGCTGTGACGTGTTTTTTTTAAGTAAGTTTTACAGCACCATGCTGAGAGATGCCTTTTGGCCTCGTACAGGACCAGTTTAGTTTAATGTATGTCTTATTTCTTAATAATTATTACTTTTCGGTTGTTTTCTTTTTTTTAATTTTGTATCATTGTTTTGTCCTTTGAGAGTAAAAAAAAAACTCTTTCTTTCGTTCTCTATTTTAAATCGGATTATTACTGTTTATCAGAAAAAAACTGAAATGATGAAGTACTGGCTACTATCGTACTTACCCGGATGAATTCTTTCACAAGCGGTTCTATGATCACGAAAAAGGTTATTTTTGTAACCTCATCTTGATCGAAGAGATACTAAGGTCTAGTTTTATAAAAAGAAGTAGGCGCTCGGGTGTTTAGAAGGGTTTTCTGTGAGAGGTCAATCAGTCTTGGTAGCTATGTCGAAAGAAAAGCTTTGGTTATAACTGGAAGTTTTTTTGTAAGTAAGGTTTCCTTTATTTATCTTTTCAAGGCATTAGTTACATTTTTAAATATTTCTTAAACAATATTTCTTAAAAAGAAAACCATTTTAAAAGAAACATTTAAAAATAAAATATAAAAAATAGTGGTCCGCCGGTGTCGGGAGCAGAGTCCAAGCTACCGGTGGTTAGGGCTCCAGAGACAGAAATCTCCTATGCGGGCTTTATCGAGGATACTGCCTTCTGAATCAGGTCTTTGATCCAACCTCCAAGTCAGAGTCTCGACAGATGTTCGTCGAGGCTTTTGGCCATGTTACAGTTGCTCTAAATTACACGGTAAATTCTCTGTAAAATTCTTCAGCAAAACGCATTTTGGACGTAACACCCAAAATGTCTGTCACGTATTTAAATGGCGTTCAAACCTTGGTCGAGGACCAAAACCAAAAGCGATTGCGACGCCATCGTAGCGCGGTTATCAGTCTTCTAAGAGTCTATTGCAAAAACTGCCTTCTGCAGCAGAACGCAATAGCCTTTTAACAGATCTTTCGCTAAAATGATAACTCCATATTCCCAGCAAACATTCCCATACCATAAATATATTTTTACGTTCATTCTCGATGCGGAAACTGCTCTCATCATACAGCAGGTACTGTTGGCTTAGGATAATGGTACTTTACGAGGTGGCTGCGAGGGAAATTGAAAAAGTTTCGTCTTACTCAAGGGTTAGCCGACTGTGCGCAGTCTGCGAGGGTATTGTGTTTACGGATGAAGGTAAAGTCTGGCGGAAAATTAATGGTTTGTGAATGTAATTCGGCTAGATATTTTTTTGTGAACTTACTGCTTATTAATATTAATTGAATGTGCATAACATCACGCCTGTAATCCCAGGTTAGGCAGAGGTGTACCTAATAGTACACCCACATTACGTCAGTTATGTCAAAGTCCCATGTAATAGGGGGCGAGCCTATTTACATCAAATGGGCACAAATTCAGACTCCATGGCTGCTACTGATAAATTTCTGATGGAAAAACCCAATAACAGTTAACCCAACCTGGGAATCGAGCCCAGGACCTCATGCTCAGCAGTCATGCTGGCGGCCACTGGACCAATGAGGCAGACAGTGCTATTTTATGGTGGTAACGACTGTAGAACTGTTATCTGTCAAACTAACAGTCTTTGAAATATTTGGTTAGTTTAATGGACGATGGTTGGATTCTCGAATTTGAAAAAGTGTTTTATGTTGCAATTTTTTTATAAAGGCAGCCCTGTGCTTGGATTTGTGTCCTGTTAATGACATGTGGATGTACTTGTCACTTTTTTCTACTCTTTGGAGTATTTGCGTGATGTCCTGTATAACATTTTTATTTCTTCGGCAATATCGAAGCGATGTAGAGCGCACTTCGACGTGTTGCTGTGTTATGGTATAACAACTTTAAAGTTCAAAGAAGGTTGATACGGATAGTATAGTAAATATGAATAATTGAAGTTGGTTGTTAATTTGCTTAAGAATAAGTTTTATTGAATTCACTTAAATTTCTATACAAGGTGTAAACGTACCCTTCACGAAGCCGCCAATCAAGCATTCTGTATATCAAATTAATAACGCTACGCAAAAATTATTGCTGAGAAAAGACTTTTTTTTTTGGGGGTGAAAAATCGCTTTTTAGGGTAAAACTCAAAGTAACGTTTGTTAATGAATGCATTGAATAGTCAGGGAGTCATGGAGGTATTTAAAGTAAAGTTATAACATTATAAAGTTGACCTTAAAAAAAAAGGTTGTGACAAATTTGGAACTTTGATACCCCGTATCTCCGTAACTACAAACTTCCCAGATATGGTCCAGAATAAAAAAAGTGAGCGCCATGGCAGGGAAAACAAGTACCTATGCATGCTAGTGTATGCATCTTGTACTACATCGTTATTATGTAGTACAAGATGCATCATACATGCAGCATACATCATCGAAGTATTTTTCAATTCAAGAGTATCAGAACTCTGACACTAACATCAAACTATGACGGAAGATTGAACGCCAGCATGATGTTACACCTGTGTTGCTTTAAGGGTAAATTGCATGCAAGCTAAAGTAACTAGGTACAGATATATGTGATGCTCGACGATGAATAAGTATGTCGTTAGGTCCCATCCCCCTGGGAGACTTACAGTAAACTGGTCAAGCAATGATATCGATTATTATATAGGATTACTGGTAATACGTCGGCAGTCCCTTAAGGGGATTTAGGGGAGGAAATTTGCAACCAAATAACTTCTTTGCGGGGAAGAAGGTGCTGGAGTGGAGACTACGGACGACACGGAGGAGGACCACCGACTAGGTGGACAGACGATCTCATGAAAGTGGCCAAAGGAACTGGATAGCCATGACACAAAACCGACAAAAGTGGAGAGTTTACCCTCAGCATTGGTGGTCGAAGGTTGAAGAAGAAGAACTCCTGTTTGTGTGCATATGGCAACCTGTACGGGCAGCTAAATTGGTAATTGTTATTATTATAGGGCAACACTTGAGACTGCCTCGTTGGTCTAGTGTTCACAAGCGCTACTGCTGAGCATAAAGTCCTGGGATCGATTTCCGGGTCGGGCAAAATGTTATTGGGTTTTTCCATCAGGAATTTCCTAATAGTAGCCACGGAGTCTAAATTTGTGCCCGGTTGATGGCAATGGGCTCGCCCCCTATTACAATGTGGGTCTACTATTAGGTACACTTCTACCTAACCCTTCTGGGATTACAGGCGTGGTATTATGTATGTATGTATTACTCGAGAATGATTGGCCATGAAGCAAACTGATGATTTAGTTTTTAATTCTCTTGACAAATGTTATGATCACCACGCATATTTGAGTTGCCAATAAATTACTTTATTATGCAGGTTTGGATGTATGTAGGCTCCAAATAGTTGGTATCTACAGGGTGTAAGGGACAGCCCTCCACAAACTGATGGGGTGAATTCAGTATATTATACTAAGATGTCCGGTACAAGAAATTATTTCAGGACTGTTATGGTAATCCAATAAATTTGATTTGTTTTATTTCCTCATACACAATGTATCGTTACCGTGGCAAAACACACTTAGCAAACGGCAAGCACGACGACTAGCTCGATGAACTCTGTAGTTAGGCAGGAAGTGAACAGCTGATTTCACGAGTCGTTCGTTAGAGTATTTCAACATCCATTGTTGGATTTTTTATTTTAGCCGTATTATTTACATAAATGGAGTTCTGCGTACATAGAATATAATTTTACATTGAAATAAAGAAAAAGTAACTGAAAAAAAATTGAAAATCTAAAATTCCGGTGGAATATGATTCAAAATAAGGAGCTGAATGCACCCTGTCAGTTTGTGGAGGGCTGTCCCTTACACCCTGTATAATAATTTTATAAGAGTGTTTGAAAGTTTGCAAATAGAGGAAACTCCGGAACTAACAATCCAATCCTAAATATTCGTTCACTGGCAGAAACCTACATTATTCGTAGGTGCTGGAAGCTATACATTATATTTTTATCATGTATATTAGTCGAGCTATCACAATTTTGGCGGACAAAGTCACGGGCGAAGGTCCTTACAAAGCTATCGTCATTTCTCGAGCGGTTTATCAATTTATCCAAAACACATTATAACAACTTTTCAATTTCTCTTATATGCGGGCATTCAATATACAGTGACCATGCTTTTCATTGATCGGCGGATAATGTTTGAAATTGGTCAATGGGGCTTAAACTTCCAAAATAAGGGTTTTGTTGGCAAATATACTAAGTTGGATTGCCAGGTCGGGCAAGTTTTATTGGATTTTTCTGTCACGAATTTCTTAGTACAGCCACGGAGTCAGGATTTGTGCCCAGTTGATGGCTATAGGCTTGCCCCCTATTACATGGGACTTAAATATAACTGGTGAAATTAGGGTGTACTATTAAGAACACCTCTGCCTCACCCTTCGGGGATTACAGGCGTGATGTTATGTTATACGAGGAGGAAAGGACACCGACGCAAAAAAATAGCTGTTTCCTCCAAAAGTGTAATAACTACACGGTCAATATGTATGGAACAGCAGATTTCTTTTAAAATAACCGATGCAACATTTCTATGTGAAGTGGCTCACAATGATGTACTGAATACGTGGTAACCGTTTTCGCGTCGGTGTCCCTTCCACCCAGCATACTAAGTAAAAAAATTGGGTTTATATGTATTCACCGAAATTCGTCTACTATTTGCGCAACACCTCACCCACTAAAAGCGCCTCGAGTAATATTGAGCCTTTCCGGAAATTCCATGAAAATGTTTTTTCTCAGTGTCGTACAAAGAGGGTACGATTACGATGCCAACACATTTCCCATACGCGTTAGGTCCAAGTGTCCATAACGTATCTAATCCTCTAAAAGCGTTAACCAATTTCATCACCATTTTCTCGAGACATTGCAAGTAACACACCATGGAAAATGACCTTGACCTCTTCTTCTGGGTCACGAGTTCAGTGTGCAAGCGACACGTGTCTTGTAACAGTGACTTTGGAGAAACAAATGAAAATAGTTGCTTCGAGCATGTCACGAGTCAAGGTGCGGTCAGACTGACCGCAATTACCGGATTTTGTCAGATACTTCTGTACCTAAAATATCATCACGGCTGTATTTCCCCGAACGGTTAGGCAGAGGTGTATGCGCATTTTATCAGTTACTAGCGACCCGCCCCGGCTTCGCACAGGTGCAATATATACATATAAACCTTCCTCTTGAATCACTCTATCTATTAAAAAAAACCGCATCAAAATCCGTTGCGCAGTTTCAAAGATTTAAGCATACAAAGGGACATAGGGACAGAGAAAGCGACTTTGTTTTATACTATGTAGTGATGTTTAAGTCCCTTGTCATGAAGGGCGAGCCTAGTGCTTTCAACCGGGTACAAATCTAAACTCCGTGGCTGCTACTGCGAATTTACTGATGAGAAAACCCAATCAAACTACTCTCGATCTAGGAATCAAAACCAAGACCTCATATGCTCTTTAGTCGCGCTTGCAACTTCTAGACAAATGAGGCTGTAAATTATCTGTCAAAATCCGGATTCTGGTCCGAAATCAGTCCGTATCGGTCTGACCGCATATTCACTGAGACGCGACTTGCGGAGCGACGGTACTCACGCAAAGGAAACAGGTGCAGCGTGTCGTATCGCTTGATGCAAATTGCATCGCCCGAGGCCGTGGACGGGGTCTCAAAAGGGGAAAATCCTTAAAAAACAAAAACCCAGAGCACCCTACATCCATTTTTACGTCAACAGAATATAGTTAGGAGCGAAGTTTTATTTTTTGCCAATAACCCCTAAGGGCGAACAAGTTATATTAGTTTTTGAGTTAAGTGCCCAAGATTTACAAGCCAAGGGGCCTCCGAGCAAGATCGAGAATATTTCCAGCTTAGAAATGATGTTATTATGGTAATCTTTTGATTTTGTTTTTTTGTGTTTTTTGTGGGAATTACGGCCTGTTCTGGGAATTTTAAGGTGGATTTTGTTTATCCTATGAATGGTTTTGAGAAGTACATCAGTTACACACCGAGTTTTAGTCAAAGTCCGACTTTGTAGAGTGATAATATCTCTGTCAGTCACACTTGTCTGACAATCTCTTTCTAGAACTCCTTGAGTATCATTAACACAACTTTAAATTAAAAAATTAAAAATATTCTAGACAGATTGTTTTTTCTCATTTTTTCATTCGTGTTCCCTTTTTTTAACATCACGGTTTAAAATTGGAACTCGAATGATATATTATATTATATACTAGCTGTGCCCGCGGCTTCGCTCACGTGAGCGCACATTCATTTGTCATTCTCAAAGTTTATGAACGTAAGCAAAATATAGATGCAACTCATGATCTATCCTAGGCCCCAACGGTTAATATCCTTAACAATTTAATCATAATCTTTCAGCTCTGAGAGCTCAATCAACCGATGGAAAAAATGTGATGGACACAAACGATGGAAACAAAATTGAGAATTTGCAAAAACCATGCAATTGAAAAATGGGGTGCTAATAATGTGATAAATCATCGATACAAAAGAAGAAGAAGAACATGGGAATTATATTAGATCTCATATTTCCGAAGATAGACCATGATTGCCGAAGCGGAGACTTTTCCAAGGACTCTGATGAACGGGCAAAAAAAAAGTTGAAGCGTAGACGCAAGTATTACGCAGATCGATGTAACAAATAGTGTTGAAAGTAAGCCATTTGACTATTCACTATATATAAATATAAACTACTGACTATTATTAATATTTTGCTCCGAAGTTCAAATGCAAGTGCAATCATGGGCATTTAAACGTTAAAGATATGCCGCGAGTGAAAGAATTACTCTTACGGATATAACTCCTCTTCACTCTGGGGTACCTACCATTATAAATAAGCCTGTCTAGTATCAAAACAAATCCTATGTTTACTGAGTCAAAAAAATGTTTAATATACATGAAAAAAAGCATAACAAATGGGTTGCCAGATATCATTAAGTGAAGACTATTTAAAATTGCGACAACCGTGGGGCTTGACCGATTTTACTTAGACAACCGAACGTTATGCCATCGTGTTTGTAATAAAATTACCTATCTGTTCTTTTAATACATATTTTAATAAGAAAATAGATGAGTGGACATATAGTATCATTGAATCTATTTATACCTTACAACGCTGTAGTAGGGACAAAAAGATGACAACCTAACAGATTCTTGGCTTGATTGCTTTGTAGATATTTACTCTAATTCCGTTTTGATTTCGTTTGGTTTGAAGAAGATTAGTTCCGTTAGTTTTAATAAAGTTTAGCCTTGACTTAACTTTATCAGGCAACCCATTCGCCATGTTAGTTTGTTCATATAAGTATTTTACTCCGTTAACGTAAGTTTTAAATAGCCGTTCTGAGGCTTGTCACTGCCGGATTTTAGCCTTTTCCCACTCGCACAATGTGGACATGATCATTAATCTACTAAATTATTAGTATTCGAAGTCATTTCGGTAGGCACATAATTATAAAAATACGAAATCCTGAAAGTCCTGTTTTAATATTCAAACGAAACTATTTTATTGAGTTTGTGTGCGGGCAACATTGGAAAAAGGTGGTCTGGTTGAATTTGACAACGTCATTGTCTTATTTTGGTATTGTCCGCATAAAGTTTTTATTTTGTGGGATATTGTTTATCTACCTATTATCTAAGAACTAATCTTATTTAATACATCATTTCTCTGGTCACCATTAAATATAGTAAAATCCAAATAATAGTAATTTTATTATTTAAATAAACTTCAGGTTGAGTTGCTGTAAATTGCTGCAAATAAAATGGTATATCTAAGCCGGAGAGGTGATCTGTACCTCAGGACCTTCCTACTTCAGACACCTTTCTCTATTTGTGCATATACCAGTGCCTGTTACTTCTGATGTTGAATTAAATAAAGATTTATGATTATGATTAATTTTTTAATACCTATCTACCGACACCTACTATATAATAATAGCTTTCTCGTATAACTATTTTTTTTAAATTATTTAATTGCCTCGGAAACGAAAATTGAAAATATTTTTTAAATTTAATTTAATAGTGTTATATTCTCAGCCTTTCCATCATGTCCTACTTTTTACATAAAATGAATGGTCACCTTATTAGAAAGAGACTAAAATAGCGTTAACCTCTCTTTTGGTGGCAATTTTTTAATGCAAGCAAGAATTGCAATTGTACACACGGCGGCACATGAAGCTGTAATTTTCCAGTATAAATTGACCTCGCTTTGTATAGATTTCCTATACAATGAGAGATCCGCATAAACTGGTTTTTTAAAGCTTGACTGGCCGTCGCGTGCGTACGTAGTACTTATTACTTCCGTGCAAAGAGTAAAGACAAAAGGAAAAATAAAACAAAATTAGTTTTCAGCCATTCCGAGTGACTACACTACGACTAAAACCTATTTACGTAAATTATTTTTATCATAGAAATCGCTTATGAGGTTACTAACAAAATTTTAAAAATTAATATCTTTTGCGTCTGTTGGTCGATTTTGATGAAATAAACGCTAAATAATACCCACAACAATGCTTCTTATTTTGTAATATTTAGATTTTGAATACAATGAGGGGTTTTTACGTGATGCGCGCACAAACGAACAGACAAACCGACAAACCGACAAACCGACAAACCGACAAACAGACAAAAATTTAAAAAAAGATATTTTTACTTTCTATTACTTATTTCTCGCACCTTCCAGTGACTTTTTTGCAAAAATCTGTAATGTACAGACACGGAAAGTCTACGATTTTATTATATGTATAGATTTAAAAGAAGAATATGGCTTTGAGGTTTTAGCAAAGAGGCTACAATGCAGAGGTAGCTCTGCACTGTGTACCACTTTATGTAAAATAGCTTGCTTTTAGATGTTCTATTTATCCTAGCCTGGTCTGTCCTACTCCTGGACAAAGGCCTCCCTCCACTCTTTCTATTTCACGCGAACCGTCCCCCTTCCAGTCCTCCTTCCAGTTCCAGAACCTGTCCAGTTCGTCCCGCCATCTCCTTCGTTGCTTCCTGTTAGATGATACTGGTATTTATCATGCTATGAGAAATCATTGTGATCAATATCAAGCTATATTGATCACGAGCTCTCGGTGTTCAGTAGCTGTTCAAGAAATAGGATTTTGTCCTGCAGTTCACAATGATTATACGCAGACATAACATTCTGAGAATCGGGCGTTTGCATTTGTGCAGGATTGATGGCAATGAGTTCACCCCTATTACATGGGACTTAAAATAACGAAATATGGATGTAATATAGGTACAGCTCTACCTTACCCTTTGAGGATTAAAAGCGTGATGTTATGCTAGAACATGGAATTGGCTACATTTGCTGCGATAATTGTTCACTCTCTCATACATAATTTTCATGGCCTTGTTGCATCTACTACTGAGTCGGTCTATACTCAGTTCCGTCTATTGTGCCTTTGACATATTAATATGCAACATTACCAAATCAAATAGCGAACATTAGAGAATTAAATGTGAAGAAAAACATTACATTTTGTCTTAATTGAAGACAGAACAAGCATATTATATTTCGTTTAATGAAGCATTCGTGAATGCTTCGTTCGAAAACAACACAAAAACGGTTTAATTATGCCACTATCAATATCTTCAATCGACTCGATTCTTTGAGCATTGGCGTTCATTAAAATCGCCTTATTTCCAAGTTGGAACGAAGCATCCTTCAGTAGGTACAGTCACGAGCACCAATATGTGAACACAGATAATAAATAATTTAAAAGCGTTTTTTTTTCTTCTTGGTATTATATTTTTATTGCAACTTTGAGATAAGACCTTCCATAATCACACCTACTAGCTAACCTGACAGTCGTTATCCTGTCCTTTTCTGAAAGCCGACAACAGCACCATCTACCGGGTCCGACTATACTATTAAAACCATAAGTACAATAAAAACATAATATCGGTCAAACAGTTTACGAAGAATTTGAGAAGAATTACGAACACTCGCACAGCGGTATTATATCTACTCTAAAATTATAAAAAGATGTTTGTATGTTTGGATGTAGGGAAAGCGATGTCCTAAAATTCTTTCACAAATAGTAAGCGACATTATCCTCGAGTGTCATAGGCTACATTAAGAACATTTCCGAAAATAACACGAGCAAAGCCACGAGCTAAAGCTAGTATAAGGGTGTAAAAAGACCCTTGACAAGGACGAGAGATACTTATTTTCCCCGTGTTACCGTTTTTGGGAACCTTCTAGTTACGAAGATATTGGGGGTCAAATTTCCATCTTTTTCACACTTTTTCTTTGAAATTCAATTTCTAAATGTTGTAACTCTACTTTAAATACTTCCAAGACCCCTGTACTACTTAATGCCATCAGCACAATGTTTTGAGCGCGATACATTGAGCCCTACCGTAAAACGTGATTTCAACCAAAAAAAGTCTTTTCCCAGCAATAATTTTTACGTAGTTACTTAGATTGATGTACAGAATGCTTGGTTGACGGCTTCGTGAAGGGTCCGTTTTGCACCTTGTATTATAAAGATAGGTTTCAAAATATTAAGTTCGTAAAAACGTGTAATTGCAATCATTACAGTATGAGAAAATCTCTTTTATAAGTTCCCAAGTGTATACATATTAATGCTCGTGACTGTACAATGTCGTGCATTAATAATACAACCCCATTTATTAGCGACTCTGTTTGTGTCAACTGTCTTGATGTTTGTTCATTAACTGTTCTCATTAGTAGGGGACATAGAGTAGGTAGGGTCAGAGAATGCAGGGTTGATGATTATATGATAGCAACCCCATCAAGATCATGCCATATTTTGAATGCACTTACTGCTAATACTACTTTCTACTTATATTATTATAAATGCGATAGTTTGTGTTGATGGAGGGATGGTTATTTATTACTCTTTCACGCAAAAACTACTGAATGGATTGTGATGAAATTTAGCATACAGATAGCTGATAACCTGTATTAACACATAGGATACTTTTTATGATATAATATCAGCCGTTTAGTCGTGAAAAGGTAACAAACAAACAAAGTTACTTTCGCGTTTATAATATTAAGTATGGAGTCCCCTGAATCGTGTTACCTTTACTTTAAATATGTATATGAACGAAAGAAAATAATTGCAGTTTAATATCTGCCCGTGCCTCAAGAATTAAATATCTCAAAACAACTTACACTACAAAATCTACAATGCTACCTCTATGCCACCCTACTCTATGACCATGAATTACTAACCTCGCCCCGCGTGAGTGCGTCCGTCAGCCCAGAGAGCTGACTGCTAACCACCGCTTACCGAGAACACTCTGTACACGCACTACTTACCTGATGGATCAGTGCTCAAAGGGAATAGGCATCCGCAAAGGTATATCTGACTGTCGGAGCCTTTGACTGACATCCATGGATTGGGCTGTGATAAGCTGGTGTGATACTTGGTAGCTTATCACATCCTTTAATTACGTTTAATCACCGTCTGTTAAGTCAGTAAATTCCCAAAGTAAATCTATACTAATATTATAATGAGGTAAAAGTTTGTATGTATGATGAAATCTCCAGAACTAATGATCCAATTCTAAAAATTATTTTATTGGCAGAAAGCTACATTATTCGTGGGTACTATAGGCTAAAAATTATATTTATATTATGCATATTAGCCGAGCTATCGTAATTTTTGTGGATGAAGTCGCGGGGGAAGTGTTAGTATTTTTTTTTTGTTTTCTTTATTTAAAACTTTAACGTTTTTTTTAACGTTTAAAAACTACGAATTTCTCCTGTATGTGCAATTTTCATCTAGTTGTAAAGGATTTTATATTTTTTTTATTTTCTGTCGATTTTTTTAAGATAAATTTTCTTAGTCAACATACTTATTCTTTAAATTAAAATAGGTTAAAGAGCCGAGAGTGTGAGTCGGATTCAATCACTTAGCGTTCCGCTCCATAAAGTTTGTAGCTCACCTTCATTTTAGTATTAGACATAACAAAAAGCATGACTGCCCCGTTCGTCTAGTGGTCGGAAGCTTGACTGCTGAGCATGACGTCCTGGGTTCGATTCCCAGGTAGGGCAAAGTGTTATTGGATTTTTCTATCAGGATTTTCTCAGTAGCAGTCACGGAGTCTGGATTCGTGCCCGGTTGATGGCAATAGGCTCGCCCGTCAGTAATGTCTGGACTTAGACATAAATGGCGAAATGAAGGTTTACTATTGGGTACACCTCTGCCTAACCTTTCGAGGATTGCATGCGTGATATTATGTTTTTTTGTAAAAAGCATCAAAACACATATACAAGTGAAGAATTCAAGTGCAGTTAAAAATTAAGCCCTGTGGCAGTCAGACAGACGGCGTAGACTTAATAACACTAAAAAGAGACCCAATCTGCATAATTAGTTGAAAAAAAAAAGTTTTAGCTATACTTTAGTGTTATTTTTACCGTTGTCATCGCAAATTTGGCTGGCATTAGAAATACTTTTTCAGAACATAACAAATAAACAAAAACTATAATTAACGACCCTGTGTGACAGAACACGGGTAGAGATTCGTCCCGCCGAGCGTGTGCCTCGTCTATGCCTCGTCTGGATTTACGCCTCGTTACGTGCGAGTCTGTGACTCTGTGGCTTATGGTACGCACATAAACTGACAGAGATACAACGCAGACGCGCGGGGATACACGGGAGAGTTTGATGTCGAGCTGGACGTGGTCGATTGGAGGTTGCTAAGTAAGGTAGCTTAGTATTTGGTGAATTCAAAATGTACTCCTCAAATGTCGCCGCTTAAGTAAAAACAAACAAAACAATAAACTAAACTATAAATCATAGAAGACAACAAAAACAAAACTAAAAAATTTAAAACAAGTTAAATGGTTTCAGTGTTGGGAACAAGGTAGGAACCGCAATTGTGTCCAAAAAAAATCTTCTTATTGCAGTCGAAGTCAGTTCTGTGGAACATTTCTTTGTAGGTCCCCCTACTGCAATAAAAAAACACTCCTTTTTTGGGCAGTCGTGTAAAAAGGAGTTGGTCCCTCCACCAACACTGCATAGATCATTAGATTAGAGGAAATTTATGTATGGTGTTTATTTTAATGTACTTACCTAATGTAAAAAAAAAGATTTTAAATGTGCATGCTATTCTTATGGCGGAATGTGTCCTGCTCTATAACATTTTTATAACATCCTGTATATACCACATTTTATGCAAATAAATATACTTACTTACTGGCCCTCCAGATGGTAAGAAGTTGCCACTGTTTACGGACAGTAACAATAGCAAAAGCAGGTACGTTGCCAAAACGAAGCATTAACGACATCAGCAATGCTCTTTAGCAGCTTCTGCGTGTCGACGGTACATACTATAAAATTTTGTTGACCCAATACTCTGCTACTGCCATGTTATGCTTGCTTTAGACTGCATCTTTTTTTATACATATGGCAGGTGAGGCGTAGTTTGCGATGCAGTTCCACATTCATATCCTGCAAACCATAATCTTCTTCTTCTTTATCGTGTGGTTAGTGCGTAACCCGGTGTCAGAGTTTTTATGCCGCCCATGGGCCTCTAACTTGGCTTTACATGCCGTCGAGAAAAAACCAAAACAAACCATAATAATTAGCATTTATGACGTGAGTACAGCAGTCATTGTGCCGATAGTCGTGTCGGCCAAAGGCTTGACAGCCAATAGCCTCGCCCTACATCTGAAGAGGCTCTCGCTTGGCAGCTGGATCAAGGGCTTGATTCAGAAAGCAGTACTTCTGGCCACGCTGCGTATTGTTAGGAGGTTCCTCTCTTAAGAGCTCTGACCACCGGTAGCTATAACCCAGTTCCCGATACTGGTGGGCTACTATTTTTTAGATTTTTAATGTTTTTTATGGTGATTTTTTATTTTTGTAGAAAAATTTTATTAGTATGTAAGGAAAATGAATAAACGATAGTACGTTGTTTATTTCGCCTTACTTTCAGATCTCTTTCAGGAGCTCGTGGCTAAATAATAACAGCCGCTCGGGTCGATCTTTAGGTTAAGCCGTGCTTGCCTAGGTTGGTCTGTGGATGGGTGACCGCCCATTACACACCGAGTTTCCTCCGTGCCTCGGAAAGTGCGTTAAGCCGTTGGTCCCGGCTGTCATTTGTAGATCTTTGACAGTCGTTAGGTAGTCAGTGGCCCAAAAAGTCTGACAACCAGTCTTACCAAGGGGTATCGTATTACCTAGTACTAACTGGGTTGTGGAGGTCAGATAGGCAGTCGCTCCATGTAAAATACTGGTATTCAGCTGCATCCGGTTAGACTGGAAGCCGACCCCAATATAGTTGGGAAAAGGCTAGGCAGATGGATGACTTTCAGATCTCAAAATGTATCATGTTCTACGGTATTCAAGCCCGTATGTTTCAACAAAAGTAATGTAAATGCAAGGAGATCAGACGCGACTTACCCGTAATGTAGACTTTTTTGTCAATGCTCTTCGGCACATAAATCATTTGGGTTCACTCCCAATAACATCTCATTTGCGTAGTACTATGTTTGTAGAATGTTTTTATGTGTTAACTCTATATTTCTTTAGCCTATTTTTTGTGTAAGCTAAGATCGAAGATTCGTTGTTTTGGGACAAAGAACGAACTTGCTATGGCACTTCAAAATAACGTTGGAATGCTAAGCAACCTTGCCTTGTCATTATAAGTAAAGATGACTCCACTTTCAGCGGCTATATACATGAAGGTATTGTTGTTATTGCAGTTTTGTATAGAACAGTAAATTTTAATAACAATTGAAAATTTGTTATCCTCGTGGGTCAACGTACTAAATGCACAGTAAAAGTTTGTGTCTGGATTTCCCTTATCTACAACATTAGTTTTAGTCTATGCGAAACCTGATACACGTGTCTAGTATTTTTATGTAAAGAATCTATGTACAAAATTTAAAATCTGTATTACGAAAAATCACAAAGTTATAAGCATGTTCTGCTACCTAGTTGTCCGCACAAAAACGCGGTCACCACGCAGCGCGAGCCTCCAGCTTCGTCTTGAGCCAATTGATAATAATAATTTAGCAGTAGGTACCTAAATTATTGCGATAGGTACTCAAAGTTGCTCGGTATTCAACTTTTAAGTTTTTTAAATACTTTTGGGAAAAAATATAACATGGTTTAAAAATTATTGGAATTGATTCATTTACTTATTCTGAACAAACTATATTCAGGTTTCGCATATACTAAAAATAAGGTTGTATACAAATAAATAATAACAGTATTTAATTTCAATGTGCTACATGTAGAAAATTCTTATTTAATCTCAGCATAGTATATCTAGTATCATCTAGTATGTATTTATGTACAAAACTACTATAAAATGCCATCTCCCGCCGACAAGATTCGATACATGTTAACGGAAAGCCGCGGGCAGTCTCCTCAACTGCATTTACTGCCATCTGATGCAGATACCTCGTATCTATCAAATATTTTGTACTACTTTTACTCGCGGCTCCGTTCGCTTTGTGGGCCGAAATTATACCACGGTACAATACTACCGATAAGAATTATCCTATGTCTTAAATCAGGTCATTGTCTTCCGGTGTGTCAAATTTCATCTAAATTCGTTCAGCCGTTCTCCACAGGGTGGGTGGTAGCAGCTGGATAGGAGTTGCCGAGAATGGTGCTGAGTGGTGTGCCATTGAAGAGGCCTATGTCCGGCAGTGGACAGCTGTAGCCAGATGATGTCCTTTGCTTTGTCGTTTGGATGATTCCCATCATCATTATCCTGCCCTCCTCACACCTCACACCTCCTTTCTTGCCACATTATCCTTCACACAGTCCATCCCTCCTTTCTTTGGTCTTTCTCCACTATTATACCATTCACCACTTAAAACTTTTCTCACGACAATTTTCTTATTCTTCCGCATCACATGCCCATATCAAGCCGGATGATTCCCATATTCAAGTTAAATGAGCTTCAACCAGAACTCTGCCATCTCGACAGCGTCAGTAAAAACTTCTGGCAGGTCCCTCAAGGTGCAGGTAGAGTTGCACAAGGAACAGGACAGGAGGTGGGACATCGTTTGTAAATTGGCTCTGCAGTCACACTTTCAGGTGTAAATAGGTAAAAAAGACAGTGTTTATTTCGCATTTATAACATGAGCATGGATAATGATATACAGAGTGATTGATATTTGGATGCATTTCCTGAAATGCGTGATACTAGACCTTATTTGCAACAATGTTGACCCCGATAACTTGGGGTCCAAATGCTTTGAAGAAATCGAACTTTTAAAGTTGTCAGCAGTTGATCGTGAAGAGGTGAAAAAACTGACAAAATTGTTGCAAATAGGGTCTAGTATCACCCAATTCAAGGAACGCACCCTATTACCAATCACCATACATTCGTGATCAAATTGCTATTTATATTTATAAACGACACGATTTGTTGGCGGAATAGACCGACACGCCTTTCGCTAGTAATTTCCGATACATATAAGTTATTAACCTTACACAATACATAACATAATGCCATGCCTACTTTCCTTGAAGGGGTAGGCAGTGTGGATACTAGCTTTTCCCTGTCTTCACCCACTTTTAGTTTGAAAATTTCACCCGGTACGATACTACCGGTACACAAAAGTATTATAAATTGAATCATAGCTATAGTCATAGTCTATCTGTGTGTCTTGTTACATCTATATACTTTAAGGAATTGACGTGAAATACACAGACACACAAACACAGACATACTAGTTACTTTATAATATTATTGGTATGTATGTGTATCTATTTTGGGCAATAATAGAGCGCACGCCTATTGCCATCAACCGGGCTTAAACCCAAGCTGCTACTGAGAAGTTCCTTAATGAAAATATAATAACATTTTCCCCGAACTAGTAGTCAAACTCAGGACTTCGTAAATGAGCTCTTGCGGTCACTAGACCAACGAATCATTTCATTGTCACAATTTTACTGCAAAAAAGGGTTAAATTTTTATAAATATTCAAAACCCAATAACAATTGGCCTGATCTGGTAATCAATCACAGGGCCTCATCTTCCACAGTACCGGTTACGATCACGAAACCAGTGAGGCATTTGATACGGATATTGTCAGACGACTAGTATCGTATTACCCGAACACTGGGTTTAGGAGATCAGACAGGCAGTCGTTCCATGTAAAATAAGCTGCAACCAGCTAGCCTGGAAGCCGACCCCAACATAATTGGGAGAAGGCTAGACAGATAATAGTGAAAGCTCGTGAACATATACACAAGAACTAGGCAGATTCGTCTCAGAACTAAATTGTTTGAGTTTTCTTGTTTATCTCTCTTAACTTTATAAAGTTTAATATAAGTATTTATTCTTACATTTCTTATTTATAAATATTTTCTAGTCTTTTTTTCTGTTATTGCACCTACTGTATATTGTCTCTGCATCACCCTAAGGTAGACTGGTAGAAAATGCCTATGGCCTACAAATAGTTGTTCCGGGTCTGGCTGTTTGTGTATGTGAATTTAAATGTTTGTAAACGCACCCACGATACAGGAGAAATTCCTAGTGTGGGGCAAAGATTTAAAAAAAAGAAAAAAAGAAAAGACATTAAGTCCGCCTTTGTGCAGTTTTTTTACTAGTGCATAAAGTTTTAATAAGTAAACAAAATAAATAATGATTTTTATCCGACAGCACAAACGTTTAAAATTTTATAAATATTCATTTTAATCCCGGCTACACCTCTCATTCTAAACAATAGCTAATCAGGGCCACTATACCAGTCATCTCCCCCGGGCCATTGGCTGAGCATAGTGTCATGACGTAACATCTGAAGTTAAATTAATATATCTATTATTAACAGGTCCCACACAACTTTGAGATTGTTTACTCCCTGTTGTTTTGTGGGATGAGGCATGAGCGGAGGCGGGTTTTTAAAAGCTTGTGTGTCAAGTGTTTATTTAATTTATGAATTTTACAATTTAAGAAGATGTGGGTGATGAGTATGCTTAGATGGTTTGGTCATGTGGAGGGGATGAGTGAAAGGCGACTAACGAAAGGTATTTACAAGGCAGATGTGAGTGGCAACGGTGGAGGGGACGCCCTAGAAGGACATACACTGACCTTATTGGTGAGGTTCTTCTTAAAAGGCGTGTGTTTACGTATGTATGTAATTTGACAATTTATGTACATGTTACGGCTAATAGCCGAAGTAAGGTTCCACATAGTTCTAGCCGGCTATACCTAGGTGCGGCCGGTAACAGTTTGTTATACTTAGGTGTATCCTTTTTATTGCTAGGGTACACCGACCAAATGGATTAGGTAGGTTAGAACTGTCATAAACAGCGCGCGAGCCGAGCGAGCGTAGCGAGCGGTGCCGCAGCAGCGGCAGGCGAGCGCTACATCCAAATTGGTTAGGTTAGTTAGGTTACTAAGTTTACCCGGGTAAACCTAGGTTTACTTCTTCTAGCATTACCTGTAACATACACACTAAATACAGAAAGGAACAGAACAATAGGTACACAGGTGATGCTTATTTCTAAAGAAATCTCTTCTAGCATACCCGCGAAAGGCATAATAAAAAAAAAATGTACTTAGACATAGTATGTATGAGAGGAACAGACAATGGAAAACATAAAGCAGTTAAGCAGTTTAGTCGTTGAAATTTTTTGAAGTTGAAGTTTTTTTCGCCAGATTTACTATTTAATAAAATAATCTTATTAATTTAATATTATAAATGCAAAAGTAAGTAGTAAGTATAAGTTGTTAGAAGTATAATTGCTACACTATTGCATTGGGTTGTGCCTGTAAAAATAATTGTAAGTAAGGATTAAATAAATAAATAAATAAATGTTTGTGAGGATGGATGGATGTTTGTTACTTTTTGACGTGAAAACTACTGAAAGGATTTGGTATATAGATAGTTTATAACCTAGATTGACATATCTATAGTATACTTTTTATCCCGGTAGTATGATCCCGCGGGACATTAACTGAACTTCACGCGGGCGTCGCCGCGGGCATAAAGCTAGTATTACATAAATTACAATTCATGGGCATATCATTCTTAGTACAAACCCGTGTGACAAATGAAATTTAAATAATTAATTTATAGGTATTTAAATAATTACAGGCTAATATTATTCTAAATTCTCTTTGTACATCATAAGTCTACAACTTGATCCCCGCAACAATGTTCTAGCATACATATTATTGTAACAGTGGACGTAATAATTAATTTTAACGCTCCCGACTCATGCACTAAATATAGTTGACCTGATTAAAAGTTTCCATTATAGCTAAATTACTCTAGTTGTGTTTTTGGTGAGCAGAACTACCGGAGTATTCAACCTGTTTGGAGGTTATGAGGTCGGTAGTGTAGTAGTAATGTCAAGTAGAAATGTCACTGTCAGTTTGACAGCTGACATAAGGTATGGTAATGTCAACACTAGGAAGCTATCTTAGCTGGGGGCTCGGCTAGGAATTGTAGCTATGAAAATTAACTGAAATAAACGACTAAATACTTTCAGAAAGATGTGGTATTAATAGAATAATATTACAAACAGAGGCATTGGTTATTCGAGTAACCTACTGATATAAACTTTGACCGTTGGTCCCGTGGTCGCAAGCGCCACTGCTGTGCGTGATGGGTCCAGTGTTTGATTCCCATTTCATAATCCTTCAGACCACACAGTAATCACATTAGAAATATCCTAACTTATAAATGTGAAAGTAAGTTCGTTTGTTTGTTTATTACCTTTTTACAACTAAACCACTGAACCGATCATCGGAGAAACGGACACAGGATACCTTTCATCAAAAAAGTACTGTTCCCGAGGAAAACAATAATAATTTTCTTAAATCAGGTATCTTGACTTGGCTCGCGAGGTTGTCGACATGTGGGATGTGGACTCAGCGATCATTGCGCCGATAGTCGTATCAGCCCATGGCTTAATTGCCAAGAGCCTCGACCAATACCTGAGGAGGCTCTCGTTAGGCAGCTGGATCAAGGGCTTGATTCAGAAAGCGGTATTTCTGGACACGGCTCGTATTGTTAGGAGGTTCCTCTCTCTGGAGCCCTGACTGAGCTTGGACCCTGTTCCCGATACCGGTGGGCTACAATTTTTTATATTTTTAAATGATTTTTATATTGTTTTTAAGGAATATTTAATAATGTAAATAATTTGTAAAAATATAAATAAAGGAAATAATAATGTTCTTATATGATGACAGATAGCGCTACGTGTCTTTCGAATCATGATTGAATGATTACAAGCAAAGTACAACCAAAATTGATTGTCAAATTCTAAATTAACGAGATCGAAGACGGGGGCAAAAGCTAGTTAGAAATATATCAGGTTAGTAGATGCATGATTTTTGGAAGTTGGTGGTGCTAACAAAGTTTCAGCCTCTGTTCCGTTACTCTTATAGTCCTCATGATGATAATTTCCGACACGTTCGGGGAGAGATTAAAGGCTTTACGTGTTTTCCGAGACACGGAGGAGCCTCAATATGTAATGAATGGTCACACACCCACGAACCGACCTCGACAAGAGTAGCTTATCCTTTAGTCAAACCGTGTGGCTGACGAGCATTCTTTTATGGTGTAATCTGGGGGCACGGTAGTGCGCCCTCGCCAAGTCTAGCAAAAAAAAAAGGCAAAGCCATACTATTCTTTTCTCGAAGCCATTCAGGACATATCTAACCCCCGTAACTTCGTTGTAGATAAAGCTAGAAGCCTGAATTTGTTTTTTGGTCACATTTACGCGCACCGATCAGCGTTTGCAATTAATTATGTCTATCTCATTTTGTCATCTAGAATTGCAACTCACTAAAGTGAGAGGTCCAACAGCAACTTAAAGTATTTTACATGCAAATGAATGAGGTGCCTTGCGACTAGACTTCTCGCTCCATCTTATGATGCCTTTACGTGACATTAATGAGATAGAGATACTCGAAAACGCTGATCCGTGTGTTTGTAGCGGCACTACAAAAAGTACAAAATCAACATAGTACAAAATGTATTACAGCGCCATCTATGTCACAAATGAAAAACTAACATCAAAATCCAAAATCGCGCAGTTAATGTTATCCATGATGTAAGACTATAGAGAAACCATTAGACATAATATCCGTCTGGTCGAAGGATCCTCTCTTTCCTATGGAGGATGGAGAACTTTATACCCTGATGTTCATCCTAAGTGTTCTTTAGGATTATTTGAAGCTATTTTCATCAGAAGATAATTAATTATTCCTAGCTCATACCGACTATTAATCAATATTTGTGTTCACAGTATTTTTGTCACTACAAGCTATCATTTGTAGACCTTTGACAGTCGTTACATGTAGTCAGTGACCCGAAAGTCTGACAACCAATCTTAAAAAGGGGTGTGATCGTATTATCCAGTACCAACTGGGTTGTGGAGGTCAGTTAAGCAGTCGCTCCATGTAAAAAGCTGGTATTCAGCTGCATCCGGTTAGTCTTTTTCCCAACTAAAAATGCTAGGCAGGTGATGAGAAGCTTCAGTCTAGTCTAGCCCTAACTTCTGTCGCCTTTAACGATATGAACATATGCATACAAAGTAGAAACGGTCTAATTGGCGGTGAGCGGTAATCAAACGCGACGTATGCAAAACCAGCAGTAATGTTAATTGAATGAGCTTGAAAAATTTGAACTAAAAGTCGTTTAAAATGTTAATATGGATGTGTAAAGTGTTCTTCATTTCGGAGGCAGGACATTTGCATAGCTGTCCCGGATTGGAATGTTTTAATTGATAATATGGACCAGTGCGTACGTATTACAGAACATTTTTTCAAGTTTGCGTTACTTATACTATCTGATATAAGCAAGTTTCTATGTGTTTAGTTTTTAAACATCGTATCAGTAGTTTTTAAACTACGATTTAACATCCATACAAATATATTCAACATTTAAATAACTTCCTAAAACTATTTTTAAATACCTTATTCATACTTCTATATTAAAATTACAAATGCTGAAATCTGTTTGTTTGTTACATTTTCACGACAAAACGGCTGATCGGATCGCAATGAAGTTTGGCAAGGAGATAGACTACATCCTGGGCCCCGTTTAATAAAGCTGACAATTCGACATATATGTCAAAAAATAACAAAATTGTTGAATTGTCGCGCTTAAGCTGTTTAATAAAAGTGACAAATATGTCAAAACAGGTGACAGGTCGACAGGTGAAATCTTGATATATTTGTCATGTAAAAACGCGTTTAGTAAAACTCGACATATTATGTCAGAAAACCACGGTGTAAATATTTCTGACAATTGTCGGATTGTCGTGACAATTATGTCGTTGTAACGTGTTCAAGTCGATGACCAATTTTATCAATTAAATATTCTACGGTAGTTTTACATATCCGAAATTCTTCTTTAAAGCAGAAATCTGTAATTGAGAAGGAGAAATTGATTCTGTTTTAAATGATCGTTGTTGCCTCCTCGTTTGTATTTGTCCCAAGAATTCATCATCACTACTCTCACTGCTCGATGTAAGTACCATTTTTTTTTGTAATAAACCAGAAAAACACTTTCTTACACCTTCAAAATTCAAAATATGATTTCGCGACAGAGGGTAAAGCTCCTGTCAGAATTGTCGGACAATTCTACAAATATGTCAATGTGTCATGACAATTTTCTGTTTAATAAAGCAGATTTGACAAGTTTTTCACGACAAATTGTCACCTGTCGCTTAAAGTTTTATTAAACAAAACTGTCGGATTTTCGCGACAATTCGACATATTTGTGAATTTTCCACCATGACAATTTTGTCGCTTGTAAGTTTTATTAAACAGAAAAATTATCGAATTGTCACTTTTTGACGTATGTCGGACTTGTCGGATTGTCAGCTTTATTAAACAGGGCCCTGGGGAAGGACATTGACTATCTTCATTTTTATTTTATTACACATACACAACAAAATTTACAGGCGAACGAAGTCGCGGGAAACACCTAGTTACCTTATTTATGTTATATTTGTTGAATTGAATTCTTATTTTATTGCCGATTTATTGAAAAACATGTGCTGTTATTTTATTGTATTGTATAAGAAAGACATACGGTTTAATTAAACTAGTACGAATAAATTGCGGGTATAGCTCCGGACACTGAAAAATCAGTCAGCGTATAATGTCCACAGCCGGTCCGCAATTTATTCGTACTAGTTTAACTGGGTTCTAGGGTTCCGTACCGCCACTGACCATCCGTCCGTCTGTCTGTCAGCGGTCTATATTTCATGATCCGTAATACGGTAGAAATTTTCACAGAATGTGTTTTTCTGTTGCTGCTATAACAACAAATAATAAATCATATTAAAAATTAAATTACCTACTACGATGGTGCGGAACCCTTCACACGCGAGTCCGACTCGCACTTGGCCGGTTTTTTACTTAGACCTTGCATTACAAAGTTTCTAATACAACATTAGTTTCAGTATATGCGAAACCTGAAACACGTATCTAGTATTTTATGTAAAGAATCTATAACAAAATCTAAAACTGTATCATGAAAAATCACAAAGTTATAATCTTGTTCTGTTACCTAGATGTCCGCACAAAAACGTGGTCAACACGCGGAACGGCCGCGGGCTCTAGCGTCGTCTTGAGCTCATTGATAATAAAAATTCGGCAGTAGGTACCTAAATGATAGCGATAGGTACTTAATATCGCTCGGTGTCCAACTTGTAACCTTTTTAAATATTTTGGGACTTAATATAACAAGGTTTAAAAATGATTGGAATCGATTCAGTTACTTATTCTGAACAAACTATATTCAGGTTTCGCATATACTAAAAATAATGTTGTATGAGCAAGACAAGTAGGACACAAGTAAACTATACAAAATAATTCTCTCACAACACCAACTAAAAAAACAAGCTCTTCCACCACAGTAATAAAGCAGTCACCGTGTTTGTCAAACAGTAGGTACATACACTGCGTACCGACATAACGTCATAATTCTCGACAACTACACAGAGCACACAAAGAGGGGATTTCCACACAAACTGCGTCAAAATAAGCGGCTAGACACGAGAATAAAAGCTGATATTTTTACAAGGAAATGTTTTACTACTGCTATGAAAATTTAATACTATATATTACGAACAAAGAAATTTAACTAGGATCCTGCCCCCGTAGCATGACCACCGTAGACAAAGATTTCTTTGACGGAAGAATCGACAAAATGACAGATTGTGTCGACACAATGACAGATTTCTATGCACTATCTGTCATTTTGTCGAATCTTCCGTCAAAGAAATCTTTGTCTACGGTGGTCATGCTACGGGGGCTGGTTGGATTTCCTTGTATGCGACAAAGGTATTGGCAATTATTCTTTCAAATTCACTACATAATAAAATCTTCGGACTGCCTCGTTGGTCGAGTAGTTGCAAGTGCGACTAGCATGAGGTCCTGGGTTCGATTCCCGGGTCGGGCAAAGTGATATTGGGTTTTTCCATCAGGAATTTCTCAGTAACAGCCATGGAGTCTGGTTTCGAGACCGGTTGATGGCAATAGGCTCGTCCTACCCTATTACATGGGCCTTAAACGTAACTGGCGAAATGCGGGTGTACTATTAGGTACACCGCTGTCTAACCCTACGGGGATTCCTTGCGTGATGTTATGTTATGTTGATAAAGTCTTCTGAAAAAAAAAAAAAAAATTGTGGTTGCATTTTACAAAACTAAAACCCTTCACAGAACCCTGAGATAATCATTCAGAATCTCTCTCTCTTTCTCTGAGGGAATTGTTCCCACACCCTGTAATGCGAAAGGAAATCTGTTGAAAACTGCTCCAGTCATGCTATATAAGGTCTATCTTTTCATACACGAAATATTTTAAAGGTAACTTCTATAAGTCGTAAAGTCGCCATAGCAACGGAAAAAAAAATATCTGAGTGTTTTTTTTTACGAAATTATTATAATTCTAAATTTTTTTGTTCTGTATGGTGTCCGGACGTAAAGAATAGCACCATCCCATATCTTCCCGTGGGTGTCGTAAGAGGCGACTAAGGGACTTACCAGTGAATGGGCAGCAGCGTTCTCTGTGATTTTTTATAACAAACATACTGCGATCGCCAACCCGCCTGCCAAGCGTGGCGATTATGGCAAAACCCCCCTTGGGGAGGCCTATGTCCAGCAGTGGACGTCTTTCGGCTGAAATGATGATGATGATGATGAAATTTTTTTGAGACTTTTTGTATAAAACCTTTACTCCCATATTCTAACAATGACAGTAGGTAAATACGACGTAATAAAATAGCGTAATGGATGTTCAAAATAAGGAGCTAGTATTTATTTTGTGGGTCAAGTAATTTTCAATTATTTATTTTTTATAAAAAATATACTCCGATAAAAAAATAATCCCTTGAAATGGCTTCGTGTATGAATAGTTAGACCTTATATATGCTAGAAACTCATCATCTGTCTAGCCTTTTCCCAACTATGTTGGCTTCGGCTTCCAGTCTTACCGGATGCAGCTGAAAACTTGTATTTTACGTGAAGCGACTGTACCCTTGGTAAGACTGGTTGTTAGTCTTTTGGGTCATTGACTACCTGCAACGACTGTCAAAGATCTACACATGACAGCCGGGACCAACGGCTTAACGTGCTTTCCTATGCACGGAGGAAACTCGGTATGTCATTGTAATGGGTGGTCACCCGTCCACGGACCAACCTAGGCAAGCGCGGCTTAACGTAACGATCGACCCGAGCGGCAGTTATTATTTAACCACGAGCTAAATATACTAGAAACTGCGAACGACATAAAGAAATACATAAAAAAGCATCATAATTATTGTTTCATAATCCTTTTTCTTCCACACATCTTAATTAGAATGTATACAAGAAAGTTTTCTCTGACTCATGAACCAACAAGTTACAGCCTGTCTCCAAAGCCAGCCTACAATTTAGCCTACCACAGCGTAAATCAAGCTTGTGCCATACTGGAGCCTCGCTCAAAAGTAAACTACTTTAAATTAATTAAGGCAGTGTTTGTTTCCCTCCCCGCTCGGCGTATTACATCAATCACGGCGTATTAATTCACTGACGACTAAGTTTCCCATACGCCGGGAGCTGGGAATACGGAATGGCGTATTGTGGGAATAATACGCCGTTTCGGGTTGGTGCTAGTTTTGAGACTAAATATTTTATAGTTTTAGTTATATGCAGCCCTGTGGATGTTCTTTAAAGCATTAATTTATGAAAATTATTTACGGAAATGTTTGTTCCTTGTTACGTTAATCAGGGTATATTAGTTCACTGATGACCAATACTCCCAAATGCTGGGAGTTGGGAATATAAATAACATACTTCAGAATAATACGCCGTTTCGGGTTAATTCTTTTCGTTTCAAAAACAGTTTGAGCGGATTGACGTTTCGTTTATTTCGAAACAGCCTGTTTTAGGCAATGAATATCGTCAATTTATAACACAAATTATGCCGATGTTACCCAAGTACGCATATTAGGTACATCAATCAGAGATATTAATTCACTAATGACTAAGTTTTCATAATAAGCTTGGAGTCGGGATTCGAAAATACGATATAGTGTTTTGCGGACATATAACGCTGTTTCGGGTTACAGAGTAACAAATTAATTTTATTAAAATATGGTGATAACTGAGGGGCTAGTCTTTTACGTTTACAAAAAAAAAAACAACAAGTGGTGTTAATTGGCAAGCGTACTGAATAAGAAAGGCAGAACTGGTTTTTAATTTTTTGTAAAAGATCAACCAAGGAGGTTTAAAAAAAAAAAAAAAAAAATAAAGTTCTGACGATTTGGGAAAAATCAGGAGATTTTTTTCTCACTCACTCATGATTCGAATGATGAACAACGTTGGCCAGGTCAGCCAGTTAGTAATAAAAACTTGCTATCTGTATGAAATATCACACACCTAATTTCCCGGAACATAAAACTCATTAAGGCAATGTTTGTGTGTCTCCAAGTATACATCAATCAGTCCTTAATTAATTTACCACAACTAAGTTTACTTCGTGTACTCCGGGAGTTGGGACATGTGGTTATGATTCGACGTTTCGTAATAATTTTTATCTTTGTATGTATACAACATTATTTTTAATATATAAGAAACCTGCATATAGTTTGTTCAGAATAAGTAACTGAATCGATTCCAATATTTTTTAAATCATGTTATATTTTGTCCAAAAATATTTTAAAAAAGTTACAAGTTGGACACCGAGCGACTTTGAGTACCTATCGCAGTCATTTAGGTACCTACTGCCAAATTATTATTATCAATGAGCTCAAGACGACGCTGGAGGCGCGCGCGCGATAGCGCCGCCTATTGACCACGTTTTTGTGCGGACAACCAGGTAACAGAACAAGCTTATAACTTTGAGAATTTTCATGATACAGTTTTGAAATTTGGTAAACAGATTCTTTACATAAAAATACTAGACACGTGTTTCAGGTTTCGCATATACTAAAACTAATGTTGTATAAAATTTCATTGTCATATAAGTACAATACGCCGTTTCGGAATGATGAGAACGTTTGAATTTTGTTGAAATCTTCTTTCGAATGATGATGAATTAAAAATGGCATTTTGTCAAAATTATTGTTTGTTATTTTGATTGTAATTTTAAACAAACATTGTGTTCCTGTTTTCGTTTAATTTAGAAATCAGTAAGACAATAAAAAAATAAATCTCGTCAGCTATATAATAAGCAAATTAATTTTACTTTACTGTAAAGTAAAGTAAAATTAATTTGCTTAGATTGCAGGTACATAAAATAAGATGTAACAATAAAATATATGAGCCTTGTACAATCTACCTTATATTAGGCATACCTTATATTAGGAAATTACTAGTACTCGTAGGACATAGGCTACGTACGGTATTTTTTTAACTTTTAATACTCAACGTTTAATAACAATGAGGTACATTTATAAACGTTGTTTTTAAGAGACACTTCAAAAAAGTATGGCTAAGCAGACCTTAAATAACTTGACGTTAAAAGTTAATAAATAATTCGTGAGGTTCGTTCCAGACTCCTGTTCTACAACGCTAGCGAGCTACTCGTCTAGCAAACACTGTGTCGTCGTATATCATTCATATTTGACTACACCTGCGTTGACTGCCTACGATTTTGGACGCGTAATGTCGAACATTTGTTATCTCCGAATAATTTTCGTATGATTTTATCCTTTGTAGGTTTGTGGATACATATATTAGCGACGAAAACGTAATAAACTTATACTGTCACTTACGTGATATCTTCCATTATTGTTCATTATTTTGAGCTCCCAATATCATATCAACAATCACGGAAGATATCCCGTAAGTGACAGTATAAGTTTAATTGTAAACCGTGAAAGCTTAAAACAGTGTTTGAAAACGTTATAGTTTGGATGTCCATGCATAATTGGCTTGGTATGTGATGCGGAGAAATGAAGAAAAGGTCGTGAGGAAAGTATTGAGTATGAATGTGGATGGATATAAGAATAGAGGGAGACCAAAGAAACGGCGGATGGACTGTGTGAAGGTTGATATGGCAAGAAAAGAGGTGTCTGATGAGATGACGAGTTATAGAGAAGTATGGAAGAAGAAAGCTTGCTGCGCCGGCCACAACTAAATTGGGATACGTTTTTTTTTTTTTCGGATGGGTAATCATCAAATTACTCCCCGCTCTGGGCGGAGCGGGAGGGAGTGTCAGACTTGTACTGACTAAAACTCATCCATGTTCCTTCTTTGCCCTTTGTGTTCCAGGGCCGCGGTATCTCTTTCGAACAGTCCCACAGCCCTGGCAGGCATCGGCCCATGCGGATCCCTACGTGGTTGCTGACATCTCTTTGAGGCGAGTGTGGAACATGAACGCGCCGTCGTCATAAGACGGCCGGACGGCGAGCTAGCCCATAACTCGCCGTCCACAGGCCCACGCCTACGGTGGCCGGGAGCCACCACATGACTGATGAAAGAGCCTGCCTAAGTTCCAACCCATGGCCATCATCTGCCTGTTTTTCCCCAACTATATTGGTGTCAGCTTCCAATTTAACCGGATGCAGTTAGATATCAGTAAATCAGTATTTTAAATGGAGCGACTGCCTATCTGATCTCCACAACCCAGTTAGAACTGGGTAAAACGATACCCCTTGATAAGACTGTTCCAATCCATGACCAACTGGCTGGTCCTATAAAGCTGAATTGTTATTTTTGGTTATAGTGGCTAAATAAACACCAAGGTTACCAAAAAGAACGCTTATTCTTTTTACGGCTGAACTGATTTTGTTATTTTAATATCTTTCGGAACCCGCAGAATTAATCAGTGCGCACAGGCATTAGACTGAAAGTAAGCTATAAATTCACTTTATTTGTTTTTACTCCGTACAACTTAACTGCCTTCGACTTAGAAAAGTAATCAAAGCATGGCCGAAAATAGGCCCTAGATTTAATTCTGTTTTATTAAATTTTTTATTTCAAATTCACTGGTAGCCGGAGGATAAAATATGTCCGATACATTTCTAGGGATCCGTACCAGAAGGGTGTAACGGGACCCTATTACCAAGCCTCCGCTGTCCGTCTGTCCGTCCCCCTCCCGCTGTATCCGTAATAGGTACACAGTTGAATGTTTCACAGAATGTGTATTTCTAAGTTTTTAAACTATCATGGTCACTAACATTATTATTTAGACTAGAAACGGGATATTTACCATGTTTACTGTTTTTATTGAGTTCCCGATATTTCGGCGCTGTTGCAAGCACCATGATCACGGATAAACTGAAGTTATTGCGGGTGGGTGTTTATGAGCAGACAAATCGGTCTAGTAAACATGGTAAATAGCCCGTTTCTAGTCTAAATAATAATGTGTATTTCTGTTGCTGCTAGAACAAAAAATAATAAAATTAGATAAAAAATTAAAAGGGGCTTCTACGGTGGTACGGAACTCTCTCTCTCTCATCATGCGCGAGGCCAACCCGCACTTGGTCGGTTTTATACATTTTTTAAACTATTTCTCAGAACTATCGAAACGAAAAATATTGCCGAGCCGTTACACGTTTTCAGACCTCGTCTGAGAAATCGGGGTGAACTTCGACTGGAGTAAAATTCGACGTAAATTCCAATCAAATTCTACTTAATATATTGTACCCGATTCCAGCTCACAATCTAAACAGTATTGCGCAATACGCTTCCACATGCGACTTACTTATGAAAGTTTCGACCATTTAATATATTGAGATAGTTTGTGGCGCGAATGCTGTTTACATTTCCTAATAGAGTTTGTTTTAAGGAGTTTTCTAGAACGTTCCGTGTTTTTGACTTAATTTGTTACGATGAAAGTTGGAACTAATGTATTTAGGTACCTGCTTTTGTGATACTGGAGCTTGTAGCTAATAATAAGCTCGTGACTAAATAAAAGAAGCATGTGTCAATCATGTCAAATAGCGTCTGGCCGTGGTATCACTTTGGGCCCTACCAGAATACTAGCGCTGTGACATTTTTTTAAATACTTGTTGGTTTTGTTTGTTTCTTTTCCTGTCATCCCGCGACCACGGCGCTTGCAATAGCGTCTAAATATCGGGAGATGAAAATAATGAACAATCACGGAAGATATCCCGTAAGTGATAGTATAAGTTTATTTTTTAAAATGTTACAGCACCATGCTGGGGCCTGTTGGCCTCGTACAGGACCAGTTTACTTTAACGATGTCTTATTTTAGAGCATGCTTAGATGGTTTGGTCATGTGGAGGGGATGAGTGAAAGGCGACTAACAAAAGGTATTTACAAGGCAGATGTGAGTGGCAACGCCGGGAGGGGACGCCCTAGAAGGACATACACTGACCTTATTGGTGAGGTTCTTCAGAACGGTCAGGTGCGTAGTACTCGCAACCGGCGTTTATGACCAGATGTATGAACGTGGACGAGGTAAAAGTAGTATGTGAAGATCGTAGCAGGTGGCGGTCTGTGGTTTCTGCCTACTCCCTTGGGAAAAAGGCGTGACGTTATGTATGTAAGTATGTATTTAAAGTGTTTTATGTCCGTCACATCACCATCTCAGGTCCTGTTGAAAACCAGCGTCGGGCACTAGCTGCTCGGTAGTTTGCTGAACTCGGCCTATTTGGGGCAGCCGTGAGACACACAATATTATCTCTTTTTTCTGATAAGTTTTAAGATTTTTATTGTGTAGATTTGAGTTTTTTATTTGTTTGTTGTGTGCACTTGCCAAATAAATATGTTTTCTTTCTTCCGTTCTTTTCTATTTTTATTTTTTTCTAATGTTCACTTCTTATAAAATGTTGTTTTATTGTTAATTTAATCATCCTGTGCGATACAAGTAAACACTTTTTCTTTCTTTTTATCTGCCACAGTTCATCTGTACATAAGTGACCATTATATCCAGTGTCTTGGAGACCATGCTGGCACCACTCAGCTAGCTGTCATAGGAATATTGATGACAGTCGTTACGGGTAGATGGAAATCTGAAAGTCTGACCAGTTTTCCATTTGAAACACGTTAAATTCCAAAATGTTACTGAATATGGAAAGCGAAATACCTACGCTGTAAGTTTACCAGCTCTCAAATTATTTCTTTATTCTTTTGTGTCGAATGTTAGATTACCGCTATTTGAACTAGACATTAGTTTTAACTTTATGAGTTTGTTGGCTTTATAGTTTGTAAGTCCGCAACAGAGGTGGGATGATGACGTTACAAAAACGGCTGGCCCTCAACGGTACAAGTAGCCCAAGATAGAGAGAGATGGGCCTCTTTGGATGAGGCCTTCACCTGTGGAGGGGTTCTTGCGGATTAAATATGTATAAATTCACTCTATGTAACTTAACTGTCATTTGATTTATTTGCATGAAATAGAAGGCATTTTCATTTTTATTTTATTTATTTATGTTTTGTAAGTCTGGATGTAGGATCAGTATTTCCTAAGGTACCCCTTAGGAAATACTGATCCTATTCCAAAACTTCTTTCACTAATGGGATTGACATTATTCTCGGCTACATTTAAAACGTTCGCGTGGGATAAAATGCAACCTTCTCAATCTTCGCTCGAGCGAGCGAAGCCGCGAGCAAAGACTAGGAAAATAATATTGATCTGCTTATTAATTATCAAATATAGACGGCACGGGAACTCCTTGATATGCATATTTACTAAACTGATCGAAATAACATAACATCACGCCTGTAATCCCTGACGAGTAAGGTAGAGGTGTACACCCATATTTCGTCAGTTATATTGAAGTTCCATGCGCTCGCCCTCTAGTACGAGCGTATTACCATCAACTGTAGACACAAAACCAGACTCTGTGGATGCGGCTGAGAAATTCCTGATGGAAAAACTTATAACACTTTGCCCGACATGGGAATCGAACCAAGGACCTCATGCTTAGCAGTTGCGCTTGTGATCACTAGACTAACGAGGCAGTCAAGGCAAGTTAATATTGAGCTGCTTATTTTCAAATATAGAATGGAAATATAGTATGGGAACTCCCTGGAAAGCTAACCTAAACCTCGGGTCGATCTTTAGGTTAAGCCGTACTTGACTAGGTTGGCCTGTGGATGGGTGACCGCCCATTACATACAGAGTTTCTTACGTGCCTCGGAAAGCACGGTAAACCATTGGCCCCGGCTGTCATTTGTAGATCTTTTACAGTCGTTACTGGTAGTCAGTGGCCCAAAAAGTCTGACAACCAGTCTTACCAAGGGGTATCGTACTACCCGGTAATAACTGGGTTGTGGAGGTCAGATAGGCAGTCACTCCATGTAAAATACTGGTATTCATCTGCATCCGGTTAGACTGGAAGCCGACCCCAATATAGTTGGGAAAAGGCTAGGCAGATGATGAACTCCCTGGAAAGCTAGTCGATTCACAATATCTGTGTCATTGACAGAACTTTTCCACAACCAACAGTGAAATATACACTTTTACACGCTATCCACAATTCAGGAACACGAACAACCGATCTATTTCCCCCAATTTGTTGATATTGCCCCCAATTTGTTGTTTATCCGTTATTTCCAACCTGAAAACTAAATAACAGCAAAAACGTTGAGTTTTGGAGCAACCATCAGCGTTGTTCGGAACGGTAACGAAAGCTGATGGTATGTCAATGTTTGCATGCCAGTCGATTGGTGCAGAGTAGGAATAACCGTACAACAAGTTAATTAAAAAGCTATTTCATGAAAAAGTCATTCAATGGGATTACATGAACTTGGAGGATTGTATTGATTATTTTGATGATTATAACTCAGCTAAGCCATATTTGTGGCAGTCGCGAATCATATTTTGTTCAACTATAGCCTGACACTGTATGGTAGTTATCGTGGTATGGGCATTTGATGCGGAGGAATGAGGAAAATGTCGTGAAGAAAGTTTTGAGTTTCAATGTGGATAAAAGTAGAGGTTGGCTGGTTTGAGGTGACACAGGAGAAGAGAACCTGGAAGGATATGGGGAGACCTTTGCCCAGCAGTTTTACATATTAGGCTAATAAAAAAAAAAAAACATGAGTAGAGGAAGACCAAAAAAACGATAGATGGACTGTGTGTAGGATAATATGGCAAGAAAGGAGGTGTCTGATGAGATGACGAGTAATAGAGAAGTATGGAAGAAGAAGACATGCTGCGCCGACCCCAAATGAAATAGGATAAGGGCAGGAGAATGATGAATGATGATACCGCCTGACACTGAACGGCAAATTGCAAAAAACCGTAAGAAAATTAGAATTTCGCGGTCTATCCTGGCGCATCCACCTTAAGATACAATGCGCATTCTGGCTAGCCAGCCCCGATAGTAACTTTGTGACATGTTTGTATTTCGCCTCGGTTGGAGCTATTCTCTTTTCGTTTTGTGAAAGTCCGCGAGAAGATCATTATTTTATCATGTCATTGCATCTGTCGTTGCAGACGGAGCCACGGGAAGAGGCTAGTTAGCCCAAAAACATGAGATTTCATTAAGGGAACAGTTTCGTGATCCCCATAATTTTTTTAAACTTCTTCTTAGCGTGTCGATGGCAAATTTTCATTAAATATATTTGGCCCAAAATTCAAACTTGCAAACTGATTTGTGTTCATTCGTCGAATTGGATTATACATAAATTCCCGATCTATCTTCCAGAAAGATAACGTACCTAATGTTTGAGGCCGGGTTTGTAAAGCATTTATGAATTCCACTTAAGTTGTGAATTTGCCATCTCACCTTGCAAGCACGGCGGGATGTGCAGGCGCTGCTGCTGCGGCTGCTGAGATCCTCAAGCGGCACAAATACTGTAACCTTATTGCTAACTACAGTTTTGACCCGTTTGGGGTCGAAACGCTCGGGTCATGGGGACCGAGTGCGCGTCTCCTTTTTAAGGAAATCTTTCGCCGACTGGTCAATACTTCGCGTGACCAGAGGGCTGGCTCTTTCTTTGGCCAAAGAATTAGCATTGCTATTCAGCGTGGCAATGCTGCCAGTCTTCTGGGCACGTTTCCAGATGACAGCGATGCGGTGGAATACTTTGACGCCTAAGTGTCCTATTGTCGTCGTTGTTTAGATGTTTATATTTTCTTACTTTTAGTCTTATTTTTATCATTACTTTAGTTCTTTTTAGGTCAGTAAGGAGTTAAAACTATATTGAATTAATTAACTGATGATTCTACTCTGTGGCAACAAAACTTCATTACTGTGTAATCGATTGTACAATCGCCAATTTGGCAGTTTATCGTAGTTTTATTTCCCTGCAACAGTTTTATAGGCTGAACTGGTTATTTATGAGGAAAATACTAGTAAAAACAGTTAGTATTTAAATAACATACATTACCGAAGGGTTAGGCAGAGAGAGGTGTAAATAGTACACCCACATTTCACCAGTTGTAATTGGGGGCGTGCCTATTGCCATCCACCGGACACGAATCCAGACTCCGTGGCTGCTACTGAGAAATTCCTGATGCATAACCCCAATAACACTTAGTCCAACCCGGGAATCGAACCCATGACCTCGTAGGTCGAGTGGTCGCAAGTGCGACCATCAATCAATCAAAATAAACAAACAATATCAAAATGGAAAAAAAAACAAATCTATAAAAAAAAGCAATACAAAAAAGAATAAAAAAAATGAATCACAATCTGTATTTAAAGAATTCAATTTATATTGGCACTTTTATATCAGGTTCAAGTTTGTCAAGATCCACTCAACTTTCATGAAATTTGTTTGTACAACCGGTTAACGTTCGGTTGTCTTTTGGTCAGAAATCGCCAATTGACCAGACAAACCCAGGCATCAATCGTAAATCATGCCCGTTCTTATAGGAATACATAAACATAACATCAAGCCTGTAATCTCCGTAGGCAGAGGTGTATCTAATTCAATTCAAAATTTAATTCTAAATCATTTATTTCAATCCATTAAGGATCATAAATGATGCATACATTTGAGACAAAGTGTTACAATTAAGATGAATTTAATAATATAAATTAAAATTAAAATTATTACTTAGACAGGAAACGGGATATTTACCATGTTTACTATTTTTGACGAGTTCCCGATATTTCGGCGCTGTTGCAAGCACCATGATCACGGATAAACTGAAGTTATAGCGGGTGGTAGTGGTAGCGGTACTGAGTGCAAAAAACGAACAAGAAAGAGGGCAGACCGATTTGTCTGCTCATAAACACCCACCCGCAATAACTTCAGTATAACCGCGATCATGGTGCTTGCAACAGCGCCGAAATATCGGGAACTCGTCAAAAATAGTAAACATGGTAAATATCCCGTTTCCTGTTTAAGTAATAATGTTAGTGACCATGATAGTTTAAAATCTTAAAATTAAAATTCTGAAATTATTATATGACTAAATCAACAATTATAAAAATTAAAACTCCAGTCACATATTTATAAAAATAGTTAATTAAATAATACAAATTAAAACTAAAATTCTAAAATGATAATAACTAATATACTAATAATACACCTGCCTCTGAGTCATTTGTTAGTTTGTCATTACATTAATTATATAACAATGGTTAATGTACTGACAATCAAACCTGTTCACAAATACGCTCAGGATAGTGTTGGAGGTGGTCCGGAGCCTGCGCCCCAAAGTTCGCTAGTTATATAAGATTTTAAACTATCATGGTCACTAACATTATTACTTAGACAGGAAACGGGATATTTACCATGTTTACTGATTTCGCTAGTTATGTTTTAATTCCCATGTAATAGAGGCCATCTACTATGCACGTATCCAAACTCCGTGGCTGATACTAAGAAATTCCTGATAGAAAAACCCAGTGGCACTTTTGCCCGACCCGGGATTAGAGCCCAGGACCTCATACTCAGTAATCGCGCTTGCAACCACTCGACCTACGAGGCAGAATCTTACTGACTATAACTGACAGACATGACGGTTTTAAAGAAATTCTTTGAATGTTATTTTGATCAATACTCGTTCCTTCTATAATAATATGACTAACTATACGTAATTATTATTAGCGAACCCTTATTTGTTTTTTTTTTTTTAGGATCGGAAATCATCAAATGACCCCCCCCGCTCTGGGCGGAGCGGAAAGAAGTGTTAGACTTGTACTGACTAAAACCCATCCATGTTCCTTCTTTGCCCTTTGTGTTCCAGGGCCGCGGTATCTCTTTCGAACAGTCCCGCAGCCCTGGCAGGCATTGGCCCATGCGGACCCCTACGTGGTTGCTGACATCTCTTTGAGACGCGCGTGGAACACGAACACGGCCTGTCATCATAAGACGGCCGGAATTAACGAACCCTGGTTTGCAGAATTTTTAGAACTTGACAAAATAAAGAGGTTTCTTCTTTTATTTTTTACTAGTAACCTGCCCTGGCTTCGCACAGGTACAAGTTACTACCAATGGCACCAAGTCTGGGGTCCACAACTATCTTATCTTTTTAGTTGGAACCAACCATGATAGAGAAAAAGATCTATAATTCCGTAAAACATTGTTTTCATATTAATCTCGGCATGATTTATTCCGACATCTTCACATACACACATAAACCTTCCTAACCTAATAAGTGAAACCGTATGAAAATCCGTTCTTTAGTTTTTGAGTTTATCGCGAACAGACAGACAGACAGACACGGCGGAGGTCTTTGTTTTATAATATGTAGTGTTAATGATAGTGATACTGAGTAATTTAATACATAAACATTCTATAATGATTTTCGAATAAAAACAGAACAGAGAAAATAGAACTGCATCATTATCTAAATAGGTATAATGGGATTCTGTTCACACGCCTGAGAGACGATCTCCAGTTACCAGTAACAAGCATGTAGCGAGCTGTAAGCTAGGCGTATCCGACGGAACTAATCAATTAGTCAATAGAGTGGCGAGATTCAATGCTTATTAGGTGTAATAAGATGCTTGTATCTTGATTTGAATCTAATAAGCGAGATATATTATGCAGGAGTATGTTAAATTAGCTTGGCGTATGTTGCTGAGTACGTGATTTCGGTTTAAAGAAAATATTTCTCATAAGAACATACAGTCCGCTTATAATGAGATACAAAGTAATAAACATAAATACAGTGATAATACAAATTTCCTCCAGAGTATTAGCAGTTATAATGCACTTAAATGTTTCTTCAGCTTATATTTAAACATATTTACGTTATTCCGGTAATGCATTGAACAGATGTACTCCTTCAAATAATATAGTCTTTCTACCGTAATTAGTGCGTCCGCTGATGACTTCAAGTTTGTTTTTATATCTATTTCTCAGGTTATGTGACATTGTTTTTTTCTTTAGTTGTATGTTAGTTTGTATTGAGTTAGAAGTTATGTTTTTAATAAGAATGCAGGTGTAATAAATGTATAGCTGTCTAATATTTAATAATTTAGTTTTTTCGTATACGGTCTTTGTTGGAGTAAGATAATTATAATGGAACAAGGTTTTAATTATTTTATTCTGAACTCTTTGAAGTGAATTTAAATTAGTGACCGCTGCGGAACCCCATATCTCAACTAAATATTCTAAATGCGATTTGACTAACGAGTTATAAATTAAAGTGCGTACTTTACTTGGAATGCAGTTTGCTACTTTCCGTAACGCTCCCAATAATGATGTTAATTTACTTCTGAGATGGTCAATGTGTAATTTCCAGGTTAGTTTATCGTCTACCCTCAATCCAAGATATTTTTCGTTAGTTGATCGTTTTATTATTTCATTATTTATTTTAAGAGGCGAGAAGTCTGGTATACGTTTATTTTTAGTGGCAAAAATCATGAATGAGGTTTTTGATGTGTTAATTGTAAGAAGGTTGTACTTTAACCACTCGTTTAATAAATCAAGGTCATGTTGAGCATCTTTTATAATGTTATGAATTGATTTGTCAAAGTAAAAGAGACAGGTGTCATCTGCATATAGTGTTAGGTGTCCTATTAACCCTATTTTATTTATATTGTTTATATAAATTAGAAAAAGTAATGGACTGATTATTGAACCTTGAGGGCAGCCGTATGAGATAGTTTGAACCGAGCTAGTGTGATCATTTCCTATTTTAACAACTTAACGCCTGCTTTCTAAATACGACTTGAACATTTTATGTGCTGTACCTGTAATACCCATGTTATCTAGCTTTTGGAGCAGTTTTTGATGACTGACAGTATCGAACGCTTTTTTTAAATCAATGAATATTCCTAAGGCATAGCTCTTTTGATCTATATGAGTCTTAATTTTGGTAACTAGATCCGTTGCCGCCGAAAGAGTACTTGATTTCGAGCGGAAGCCATATTGTTCATTTATTAGAAAGTTTTTATTTGTCAAATAGTTATTTAGGCGACTATATAATACGCGTTCGAATATTTTGGACATAACAGGTAAGACTGACACCGGTCTATAGTTACTTGGGTCAGTCCTCTTCCCAGATTTGTAAATAGGGCTGACCCTAGCCACCTTGAGAGTGTCGGGAAAAGTTCCGTGTCGCAAACAGGCATTTATACAGTTGGTCAGATGCTCAACGATTATATTTTTCAAGCATTTTATTGCCTTAGTACTAATACCATCCAGACCAGTGCTAGTGTTACTATCGAGGTCGTCTATGATTCTAATTATTTCCTCTGAGGTGCACGGCGTTAGTTCGTTTAGTGTTATGTCATGTGTATAGTTGTGATCGTACATCAATGTGTTGCCCGTATTTGTGTGATATGTGTCTGGTATTTGTTTTGCTAAGTCTGCGCCTATGGATGAGAAGAAAGAATTAAACAAGTCACATATTGAGTTACCTTCTGTTAGAAGTCCAGCGTTTGACATAAGTTTGGGAGGAGGGGCACTGTCTTTAATTTTATTTAAACCTAAGTTATTAATCAGGTCCCACATTTTTTTTGGTTGACTACTGCAGCTTTGAAATAACTCATAGTAATAGGTCGTCTTATGCGTGTTCATTAACATCTTCACATTTAGTTGTTCTTTCTGGTACTTTTTTCGCAAATCGTCATTATCTGGGTTTAATTTGGTTTGCTGCCATAAACTATTTCGTGAATTGATTGCGTTTATAATGTTCTGATTAATCCAGTCTTGTTGGGGGGGGGGTTTAGAATTTTAACCTTATCTTTTTTGTTATTTTCTATCTGTTCTGAAATAAATGTCTCTAGTTGATTATAGTCGTGGTCATCATTGCTGTATTTTGCTTCTAGTGTGTTGTTGTACAAATTCTCGTAATCCAGAGCCTTATAATGTTTCTTTTTGTTATGCTGAGGAGGCTAACTTCTCATTTCTAGATATATCTGCTTATGGTCAGAAAGACTTGATTCAATTATCGAAACGCTGATAGAATGGTTGTTTATATTAGTACATACATGGTCCAGTATTGTGTTTGTTGTGGCCGTGTCTCGCGTGCTGTATGATTTGTTGATTTTATTTATTATTCTATAGCCGGCTTCTTGGACTCCATGTTGATATTTTGATACATTACTGTTTGCATTTAGTAAATCTATATTGAAATCTCCAAAAACTATTGATCGTTTTCGTCGCTCCAGTTGGGATGAATATATTTCTAAAAAGTTTTTTATGTTGGTATCCCCCGGTTTATAAATTGCTCCAATATTTAATGATAGTTTATTTATATATATCCATAAATAATGGTTTCCGTTCTCGCATAATTCTTCAGTTATATCATATTTAATACTGTTGTGCACATAAATGGAAACGCCTCCGCCTTTACAATTCTGTCTATAGTTATAGATGTGAGTATAGCCAGGTAGTTGGTATAGTTTCGCATCAGATTCTGAGTTAATCCACGTCTCAGTGAAAATCAAAAGGTGGGTAGTCCTTTTTATGGCCTTTAGAATGCATTTTATTTCATCGAACTTTCCAGGCTTGCGTATACTGCGTAAGTTTGCGTAAAGAAATCTTAGTGAAGACGGACGCAATGGAATGTCCTCATACTTATTTACTATATGATGGTATAGTTTCCTAGAACTATCCGTTGGTTTGGCATTTTGTGATGGGTTACTTACTGGTTTTTTTGGTTTGTAGTAACTATTGTAGGTGTTCCTTTCACATATTTAATAGTGAGGTTTTCTTCACCATCTTGTGTACGCTTATTTAGCTGATCCTTAAGAGATTCTAAGTATTGTTTTTGTTTTGGGGTTTGATCAGAAAAAATCTGCATGTTTTCAGGTAGTTTAGTTCTATTTTTTAACAGGTATTTAGCAGTTTCGGAATTTTTGAAGTAAACTTTTATGGGTCGGTTCTTGTTTTGCACATATTTTCCTAGTCTCTGTGATTTGATCGGCTTAGGGCAATCTTGAAAAAGCATTGTAATTATCTTCATAATTTCCTGGTTATCGTGGTGTTGTCTTGATTTCCAGTTTTTGTCGTTTATTTCCGATATACCCACAATAACAATGTTTTTCTCACGGTCGCATCGATCCTTAAGTTCTAGGATGAGGTCTTCGTGACACTCGACGGGCGATTTTAGAGCCGAACATTTTGTGTGTTGCTCATGTTTGATTTGGGATATTTCGGTTTCTATATTTTTTATTTTGTCCTCGGTGGCAGTTGTTTTAGCTTTGATATTTGCTATTTCTGTATTTGTATGTTTCAGCTGTTGAGAAAAATTATCAGTAGTTAATTTTATTGTCTTAATTTCGTTTCTGATATCCGATATTTGTTCTTTAATTTGGTTTAGGTTTTCGGTTTGTGTTGTGCCAAAATTGGTTAGGAAGTTCATCATTTCGATGCGGAAGTTCGTGAAATCGTTTTTGTAAACACTTTCTTCTGTACGATCCTTCCTCTTTCTTGAAGTAATGTTAGCGCGTAAGTCTTCATCGCTTAAAGTGGATAAGTTCGGAGCCGATCCGCTACCGCTCTCGCTGCTGCTTATCAGTGTCGCCTTGGGCGGCGTTCTTGCCATATTCATGTTGTTATGTTACGAGTGCGTGCGAGGAGGTCGAAAAATATCGGACGCTCTCTTTCCCGCGGAGGTGAGCGGTGTTGCGCGCGCGCCGGTGTAGTTTCGCGTAAGGACACAAGGTCTTGAGTGATTAATCCACTACAATGTAAATTTGACTTAGACACTGCACTTATAAGGATCACTTTACTTTGCTAGGTTTTTATTTAAAATTGTAATATTCTAGTACACGACTGCTTCCAACGCGCTCCGGATGAGTAGGTGATTTTGGAATTTTGGTAATGTTTTCCATGAGAACTAATCTGTCTGTAACTGCGGAATTCATTGCCGTCTTCTCTGTTGCCCAATTATTATAATCTGGATCTATTAAAAGTTTGAGTGAATCGGTTTTTTATAGGCAAGCGTGCTCCACCCAAGGCCACGTCATCGCTTCACTAATGCAATAATGCCGTTTTTATTCTTATCTACATCACATTATTTAAATTTTATACAACATTATGTTTAGTATATGCGAAACCTGAATATGGTTTGTTCAGAATAAGTAACTGAATCGATTCCAATAATTTTTAAACCATGTTATATTTATGATTTTAAACTATCATGGTCACTAATATTATTACTTAGACAGGAACTCGACAAAAATAGTAAACACGGTAAATATCCCGTTTCCTGTCTAAGTAATCATGTTATATTTTTTCCCAATAATATTAAAAAAAGTTAAAAGTTGGACAGTGAGCGACTTTAAGTACCTATCGCAATAATTTAGGTACCTACTGCCAAATTATTATTATCAATGAGCTCAAGACGACGCTGGAGGCGCGCGCTGCGTGGTGACCACGATTTTGCGCGGACAACTAGGTAACAGAACAAGCTTATAACTTTGTGATTTTTCATGATATAGTTTTGAAATTTTGTACATAGATTCTTTACATAAAAATACTAGACCCGTGTATCAGGTTTCGCAAATGCGAAAACTAATGTTGTATAAGATACAGTATAATACAATGGTCTACACCAATCTACATTAAGTATAACATAAAATTCACTGATATGAATTTCGTTAACGAGACAAATTGCACGGGAAGAAGTGTGTTACCAAGTTAGTTGTCCTTGCTGTTGGCACAACCAGACCACGGTCTTTTATGTGCAGGACTCGTGGCACCTGGTACTTGACTTTGCCAGTTTTTAGTCAATAAGTATGTACATACGAAGGGATTGCCGCGCTCACTGACGGTCGATCACTTTTAACCATTATTATTAATCATTTATTTTCAGACATAGTCCATATAAAAATTATAAAATTAAAATACACAAAAATAAAATTACACATACACACTACAATTAATTAACCAAATTAAATTAAATCAAGTATAAAATTAAATAAAAGAATTAAAAGAATACACAATATTGAATTAAAACATTATGTAATACGAGGCGAGGCGCTAACATGAAGCTGTATCCACCTGTATCAGGGACAGGCCCCACCGCATTACGCCCTGAGCATTAAGATTGAAATCTGGTCGACCTTAAACTTAACAAAAATAAATTAAACTTTAACACTCATACTTATTTATATATACACAATAAATTATACTAAAACACTTATATATAAATATACTACAATAATAATAATGAACAATTTTTAAAGCGGGTAAACAAATAAGCAATTTTAAATATAATTAAATAAATAAGAAATGAACAGATAGACTTACATATAAAATATTAATAGATTAAGTAAATTAATGAAAATATAAAATACTTAATAGGATAGAAAATAATGCAAACTTAACAACAAGGAAAAGTAATGAAGCACTCTTCCTCTCTCTACTTATTTAAAAAATTGGCTGTGCCCGACAGGGCCCATAACTGTTTCTATTTTTTTGTACATTATGGATATAGCAATAAACGATTTGATTGGATTTGATTTGACCGTCAGTGAGCGCGGTAGTACGTATAATTTTCACAGTAGGTTATATTTGGACTCTCTAAGGTTAGACACCGGATGGTACGCAGCGCATCTTCTGTCAAACCTCCGTCTACTCTAAAGGAAAGAACACAAAGAAACTAGACTAAAGTGTTACTAAAAGTTTCTTTTAATTAATATGAACTCCATAAACCAATGGTTTTTTTTTTAAAACATTGCCCCACACTAGGAATTTCTCCTGTATTGTGGGTGCGTTTACAAACATTTAAATTCACATACACAAACAGCCAGACCCGGAACAACTATTTGTAGGCCATACAAATATTTGTTCCGTGCGGGAATCGAACCCGCGACACAAAGCGCAGCAGTCAATCGCTCAGCCACTGCGCCAACCGTGCCGTCGATATAATATGTATCATGAAGTCTCTAAGTTATAAGATTCCAAATCATTTTGTATGCATCAAATTTTCTTTTGTTATGAACTGTGCATACACTTGAACTTAAAAATACTGTCGACCCAGCAAAAACAAGGCCTTGTTGAACTTCTTCAGCAGCTGGAAAACGTTTTTCAGTCCTGTGACCCCTAAAATATAGACCTAAGTATTTTGATAAATGAATTCTCAGAACCATTCATCTTGATCTTAGGTAGCTCGGGAGACATACGACATTATCGCTTTTTACTCAGGCTGTCTACTTTTTTACCTAAAAAACATTTTTATCTGTAAAAGATGAAGATATTATTATATGAAAAAAAGATCTAAATGAAACAAAAGTACCTATTTTGGTAGAAAAAGACAAATATTTAAAGTGGCACTACAAATAAGCATTCACTGCCGAAATTCCAAATGACACTTCCATCTGAGAATCGAACCCAGGACATCATGTTCAGCAGTAGAGCTGGCGACTCATCATCATCTGCCTAGCCTTTTCCCAGCCATGTTGGGGTCGGCTTTCAGTCTAACCGAATGCAGCTGAATACCAGTATTTTACTTGGAGCGATTGCCTGTCTAATCTACGCAACCCAGTTAGTACAGGATAATACGGTACCCCTTGGTAAGACTGATTATAAGAGTTTTGGGCCACTGACTACCTGTAAAGACTGTCAAAGATCTACAAATGACAGCTGCGACAAACGGCTTAACGTGCTGTCAGAGACACGGAGGAAACTCGGTATGTAATGGGTGACCCATCAACTGACCGACGATGGCAAGCGCGGCTTAACCTTGAAGATCAATCCGTGCGCCCGTTATTATCTAACCACGGGGTCCTCTGACACTGAGAGCAACAATAAATATAGTCCAATCTACAACCTTACTTTTAGGATATGTGAAACCTGAATATAGTTTGTTCAGAATAAGGAACTGAATCGATTCCAATAATTTTTAAACCATGTTATATATTTTTCCAAAAATATTTAAAAAAGTTAAAAGTTGGACACCGAGCGACTTTGAGTACCTATCGCAATAATTTAGGTATCTTCTGCCAAATTATTATTATCAATGAGCTCAAGACGACGCTGGAGGCGCGCGCTGCGTGGTGACCGCATATTTGTGCGGACAACTGGGTAACAGAACAAGCTTATAATTTTGTGATTTTTCATGATACAATTTTGAAATTTTGTACATAGATTCTTTACATCAAAATACTAGACACGTGTATCAGGTTTCGCATATACTAAAACTAATGTTGTATATGTTGTTACCAATCCTTCCTGCTTTCCTATTCAACCTAATCCCTTACCGCTTCCTAAAAAGTTAAAACCAAGACAGGTTCAAACAACATGGCACGCTAATAAGGTCTAACCTCCGTACATACGATACTGAAAACAAAACATAACATATTGCTTTAATCAAAACAAAAGAGATACGCATCGAACTTGTCTAGCGCTCTGCCAGCCGAGATAAACATGTTCACAGATTAGTAAAAACATGAACTCACAAAATTGAAGTCAGACACTTCAATTTTGTATGGTCAAAGTGCATATGAACGTATATTCGGTACTTATAACAAAAAATAATTTAATTTATTTTTGTCTATCTGTTTGTTCCGTCTAATCTCCGAAACGGCTAGACCGAATTTGACAGGAGTTTTACTGGTAGATAGCTGATGTTATAATAAAAGTAGCCAAGAAACACACACACACACATTGTGGATAAACTTATAACATCCCTCTTTTTGCGTCGGGGGTTAAAAAGTAACTTAGGCTACTTTTATTTTAGAAAGAGATTCTGGTTCCGTGCAAAAAAATCACAAAACCCTTGAAATTTTTAACAAAATCCGATTAAAATAGGGAAGTTATGACGAAGGGCGAGGGCAATAGCTAGTGTAAAATACAAATGTTCCAAAATTGTATGTATGACATAATTCCCACAGCTGGGACACAGGGCTCCTCTCTATAAGAGGGTGTGGGCCGTAATCTACCACGTGGGCCCAGTGCGGTTTAGTAGGTTGAGGCATGAACGAGCCCAGGAGTTTCGCATCTACACCTTGTTATCCTATGACATGTTATCAAAGGTGTGTGTGTGTGAGCAAAGTTAAATGCGTTCAATTTAAGTTTTACCGGCTCGCCGGAGTTTGTTGTAATTCTGTTAAAGACACGAGTTTTTTAATTAAGTAGTGCATCGAGTTATGGTGTTTTGAGAGTACTAATTGGTAATTAGTTGTACTAAAAGTAGTTTTTGTACTCTTATTAACTACTAGCTGTTGCCCGCGACCTTCGTCCGCGTAAAATTTATATTTTTTAGCCTATAACCTTCCTCAATAAATGGGCTATCCAACACTAAAAGAATTTTTCAAATCGAACCAGTAGTTCCTGAGATTAGCGCGTTCAAGCAAACAAACAAACTCTTCAGCTTTATAATACTAGTATAGATAACTTGCACTACTTAATGTGTAAACCTTGATTGTACGTCTTGCAAGGCAGCATATAGTGAGATATTACTTTATTAATAATAGCACGTCTTTTACCTACATAGTGTAAACAAACCCTTCACATAGCCGTCAACCAAGCATTCTGTATATCAAACTAAGTAACTTTACTCAAAAATTAATGCAGGGAAACGGCTTTTTTTTTGGGGTGAAATATCACGTTTTACGGTAGGATTCAATGTAACGCACTCAAAACATTATGCTGATGGATCGATTGAATTGTTTAAAGTAAAAATCTAACATTGCAATCGTACTTATTTAAAAGAAAACTTTGAAAATGTTGGAACCTTGACCTCCAATATCTCCGTAACTAGAAGGTTCCCAGGTATGGTCTAGAACAAAAAAATAATCGCATTGACGGGGAGAACAAGTGCCTTTCGGATTCGTTAAGGGTCTTTTTACACCCTTTATGTGTCACGAATAAATATATTTGAATTTGTATTTTATTTATTTAATATGACATCAGAGAAAGGGTCACATAATAACCTAGTGGAAACGCTATCAGAGAATCAATTAATTGAATGACCGTGCGTGGTCATTAACTACGGTTTCTCAATTGACGTAATATAAACGACATCATAAAAAACGAAAGGGTTTTTAATCTTTTACAGGAAATGAATGTAAAGTCAGGAAAATAAATGTTTGCAAATTGACACACTACGTCAATTTTCCGGTACATACAACCATTTTATACAACTGTGAAAGAATGACTAGTGATTCGAATATTGGGGCAATTTAAGTATTCAATTCGCGAATGTGAATCTAACTTTTTTTTTCTCGGATGGGAAATCATCAAATGACCCCTCCCCCCCCGCCCCCGCTCTGGGAGTGGGAGGGAGGGTGTCAGACTTCTACTGACTAAAACCCATCCATGTCCTTTCTTTGTCCTTTGTGTTCCAGGGCCGCGGTATCTAAGTGAATCTAACTTTACTTTAAAATAATAAGGGTACTTTTTTGCAAGCTAGACTCCTTTCTAAATAATACTTGGTGCTAACTAGAAAGCAACAGAGGAAGCACAGTTAAAAAGGATTTGCCCCACAATAGGACATTTAATAAATGTTAAGGTCTTTCCCTGATGTTCCTGGAATTATCTTCTCTTGACCTGTATATCATCAAGGATAACAAAGGAGTGCCACAAGGATGTCAACATACTAGGAGCTAGAATGGGGATTTCTTAGTAGTTCTTTTGTCCTGCAGTAAGGCAGATCTTCGCTGTAGTTCTAACACAACGTAAGTCAAAAATAGCAGCTTTACAGGAGAGTGAAACTGCTTGAACCTACCTAGGTAACAGTACAAAAACCATTTTTTTTGTGTTCTGTTCAAATTAGATGAAATATTGCTTGTTTCTGATTCGCTGAAACAACGCGTCTTCAGATTCTCTAGCAAACGGCATCAAAATTTGAAAATCGCCAAAAATTGACTTACGTGTTTTTAGAAGTTCAACGACGAAATATAGGCTGAATATTATTAAAGAGGTTGGATTCTAACATAAGTGAAAAACTTTGAAAACAGAGCGAAAATAAGTCATGTCATTCGTTAGTGAGTACATGGCTAAAGTCCTTAAGAGGCCAAAGCCGTCTATCCACAGCTTTTCTTTAATAAATAATTAAAAAACATCATTAATTATTTCCATAAGAAATTAATCGAATTTCCTGAAAGCACCATTGGTTACCTGCTAACATTTGTGCAATTTTGTGCCGCATCTACATTTGAAAACCACTGAAAAGTAGACTTAATTCTGTAAGACAAACAGTTGAATATACGAAATGCTGTTTTGCGACATATGGCTTTCTAGAAATAGGAGAAAGGAACAGAGGTGTTCCATCATTTTCTTGGAGCCAGTTCTCGTCTGACGCTCAGCCCGTTCGGACGTGTCAAAACGCTTGGGGTGGGCGATTTTCGTGTTCGCGTATTTTAATAATGTTCGTATAGTTTTCGTGCTGAAATAAATACAAAAAGATAACGAAAAAAATTAAAACTTTTGTGTTTTGAAAGTGTGAGTTTCAGTTAATAGAAGACAGAAATTGAACTGCTCACTGTCCTAAGATCATCTAGAAATAAAAGGTAAGATTTTCTATTCAGGGCTTTTCCTCTTGTATAGCGTTTCGTTTCCGAAGCGTCCTTTCCACTTTCGTTTTTAATGAAACGATGTATTTTGTATTGAAATGGTTAATTATACAGATTTTTTCCTCGAGGTGGAGGCACAAAGACGAAAACGGAAAATATTATTTTTGATTGAATGCTTTATTTTTTCCTGGTTGACATATTTTTTAATGAATGTTTTTTTTTTTTAAATTGAAAACGGTCAGATTGGATTGAAAATAATAGGATTTTGAGATGAATGAGTCGGATTTTCCTCTTCATCCATGCCTGCGTGTAATAACAGACTACGATCGGTAAATCAGACTAATAGCATTCGTGATTAAGCCTTCTATTCGTTATTTAGAGGTTCACTATTAGAGTTTATTTATTTATCTAACACTTCAAGCAAAAAGTACAGAGACGGACTCAACTAATCAACGTTTGTTTCTGAAAATAATTTTAATTAATACTACGATGTGTTACTACAAAGAAATCGAGAAAAAGAAGAGCAAGGGGATAGACGTATTGGCAGATTACTGATATTATTTCAGTTAGACAATCAACGTTATATTTGAGAAAGACAATTCAACATAAACACAGAAAAAAAAACAATTAAATTTAAACTAATTTCCCAAAACATTTATCAATTTCCAGAGTACCCCAAAAATTTAGGTACCCGACAGACCACCAGCAATATATTAAGCAACATTTTCTATTTCATTCTAACAGATGTGATAAAAAGGGATTGATCCTAAATCAAAATAACTTACGGAACTACCTAACGTTTTGCGACGTGACAGTAAAACTACTGATGCTAGGGATTTGCTTTATATCGGATAAATTTATTTTTTCTTGCTCCAACGGGTGGATGGGAAACTGTCGAATGTTATCATTGTGAAAATCGTAAAGTTGGCGAGACGGAAAAGATTACTATCTTAGGCGTAGCGTAAAGCGTGAAACTTTTAGATTTTTGTATAAGGAATAGTTTTTTTCTCGAATGTAATCTAAAATATAAATATATAAAAGTGAAACGTCATTCACTCACTCATAAAGAAATATCGAAAACCGCTTGACGTATAAAGGTGAAATTTGGCAGTTAGTTTAAAGTTAGTAGAAGTCCGCTAAGAACGGATTTTGCGACAGGGCCGGATTAAGGAGATCTAAGGGCTCTCGGCAAGTTTGTATGAAAGTCCTTCATTTTTTGGGCTACAAACTTGAAATTTGGCAGGGAGGTAGTTAATAGGCTGTAGGTAGGTAGAAAAAGCTGCATTGCAACGCATATAACTCATAGCAACGGTACAGCTAGTTAGAAATATTTATTTGTATGAATGTAGTTTTACATAGTATGGTGTTATAGGTTTGTTTAAGTCCTTATCATTATACCACTACTTATGGTGTACAAATATTCAGATGTCACTCTTAAATAAATTAAATAAGTACTATGATTTATGATTTGTAATTTACAACAGGTCCAACATGAATTAATATTATTATAATTAGGTAATCGTTACCTTAAAACCAATGTCAAAATTAAGTACTTGAATTCTTACATTATTGCATACTAGCGCCGCCCCGGCTTTGCACGAGTGGAATATATTTGTATAAAAACCTTCCTCTTGAATCGCTCTATCTATTACTGAAAATTGCATCAAAATCCGTTGCGTAGTTTTAAAGATCTAAGCATACATAGGGACAGACAGCGGGAAGCGAATTTGTTTTATCCTATGTAGTGATATTCCCCCATGTCATAAAAGCAATTATCCAATAACCAACTTGTAGATACCTATATGAGTAGAGGAAGGCCAAAGAAACGATGGATGGACTGTGTGAAGGATGATATGGCTAGAAAGGAGGTGACTGATGAGATGACGAGTAATATAAAAGTATGGAAGGGGAAGACATGCTGATCCGACCCTAAATAAATTGGGATAAGGGGAGGAGAATGATGGAGATGATGATGATGTTGGTAGGGAGTTTGTTCCACCACTTCATCTTCCCAGCTAAAATACTAGGATGTGGCGAAGAGCGGGCGTTTTGGGGGACTCATCATCTGCCTAGCCTTTTCCAGTAGTTACAGGTAGTCAGTGGCCCAAAAAGTCTGACAACCAGTCTTACCAAGGGGTATCGTATTACCTAGTACTAACTGGGTTGTAGAGGTCAGATAGGCAGTCGCTCCATGTAAAATACTGGTATTCAGCTGCATCCGGTTAGACTGGAAGCCGACCCTAACATAGTTGGGAAAAGGCTAGGCAGATGATGATGATGATGTTTGGATTACGAAATAATGGGTGAACCCTTTTGGGTAAAAAGAAAAAAAAAAACTTCAATAAAAATTAATTATTAGTCAACAAATTTTGAGTACTAGAATAATTATAAGTACCTAGAATATCGCTAGTTCATTACCGGACACATTGTATTTTAACCTTTTGGTAGCTTAAGTTAATTCAATATAATGACGACTTTTCTATCGTTGTTATTTCCTATAGAATGTAGCTTTCTTTATGCCGAGGCAGTAGAAGTCAGTACTTCTAAGGGTTATCAAAGTAATTAAAGGTTATTAAAAGGCCCTCTTTACTTAAATTATATTGGATCTCTCGCATTTTCGTAACATCTAAGGGTACTTTAATGAGTGAAAGTATTTTATACCCACTTCAAGGAATTTGAAATCTTTAAAGGGATATTTACACGAATGACAAAGTCAAAGGAAATTGTATGAAAAGTCGGTGGATTTGATAATATAAATAGGGTGACAGACTTGTCGTGAGGAATGTTTGGAGTATGAAAGTGGATAGCTATAAGAGTAGGAGAAGATCAAAGAAATGATGAATGGACTGCGTGAAGGATGATCTTGAAAGGAGATGACTGCTGAGATGACGAGTAATAGAGAAGTATGGAAGAAGAACACGTGCTGCGTCTAGGGGGGGAAGACCAAACAAACGATGGATGGACTTTGTGAAGGATGATGCAAGATGTTTGCTGGCTAGAAAGGAGGTGACTGCTGTGATGACGAGTAATAGAGAATGATGGAAGAACAAGATGTACTGCGCTGACCATAAATAAATTGGAATACGAGCATGATGATGAGTCCGGTGTAACAAGCTACATATTTTAGTTAACGTTTTTGATTCTTCTTTATTTTAAAATCGCTTTAATAACATAAAGAAATCTGAACATAGAAATTGCTAACTGAATGAATGAATTCTATTAAACTAAAGAGAGTCTTATAGAACAGTTGGTAATTTGTAATTTAAATAGCAGATTTCAAATGAAATTATAAACGTTTAAGGCTTCCTATATCGCTGGGAAAATAGACAGATGACTGAATAATCTAAAATTAAATAGTCAAGTAAGTATTTGATTTCTGTGTTTCTATTGAAAATTCAGTATTATACAGTTGTAAATAAATTAAAATATCATTTAATTTGAAAGGTTTGGTAATAGCTCCGACTTACGTGCCGTGGGGTCGCAGATTTGAACTCAGCCAGGCAATTTATTTTGTGTATTTAATTTATGCCTCATTGGTCTAGTGGGCGCAACCACGACTGCTGAGCATGAGGTCCTGGGTTCGATTCCCGGGTCGGGAAAATTGGTATTGGATTTTTTCATCAGGAATTTCTCAGTGGCAGCTACAGAGTCTAGATTTGTGCTCGGTTGATGGCAATAGGCTCGATCCTATTACATGGGACTTAAACATGCCCTTGCCCATGCCATGCATGACCAAATGTGGGTCTTTCTTTCTTTCTATGTCATCACTATTGCTCTCTAAACGGGGGGCGTTGGAAAATATCGTGAATAAACCGACATATCCTACAAGAAAAAAAATAAAGTTCATGTGTCATCCACCAAGGTCGCGAGGTCGACTATAACCCACTCTTCCTCACAGAGAAAGAGGCTTGTGGTTCAACTGTGGGAATGATGTAGGCTGATTTATGGAAAACTGACCGTCCTTTCATACACACACATACATAATACTCACAGATTCTACTACACATTATTTAAAAAATTGTTTAATTTTTGTATTTTTGTTTTGCTAGAACAAAACAATATTTTGTATGGAGTTGGGCATTGATAGCAGCGCCGCAGTGTTATACTTATAAAGATAATTTATTCCAAATAAACGTTTTTATATTTACTTTTATTACTGACGATAGTCTCTTAGCTACCACGCAAGTGGGGGCCATTACTACTGGATAACCATTATCATCATCATCAGCATTGACTTTCGTCAAAAAAAAACATTGTTTGAAAACTGGAACGCCTATACAAGCAAGTGCCTTCAAATCATTCGGTATTTTTACAACAACTCAACAGCATTAGAAGATTTTCTGTAGCTATCTTAATTCAACATTTTTTAACTTTTTTACTATGGATCTCGCTAATAATAATATGGATGTTATGTTGTTCTCGTTAGGCAGCTGGATCAAGGACTTGATTCAGAAAGCGGTACTTTTGGACACGGCTTGTATTGTTAGGAGGTTCCTCTCTCTGGAGCCCTGACCGCCGGTAGCTTGGACCCTGTTCCCGATACCGGTGGGCTACAATTTTTTATATTTTTAAATGTTTTTTTTTAAGGAATATTTAAAAATGTAAAATAATTTGTAAAAATTTAAATAAAGGAAATATGGATGTCACCTTGTCTAGTTCTCTGAACATAAGTTATACAATCAGGCGTTATTTTGCGAAGATTTATGACATTAAATGTTATGCAAAATGTATACACCTGCATGTAACTCATGTATCACAAATAAACGAATTGATGTATAGTTTTAATTCAGCGAAAAAGATTCAGGCCTTGATGTAGGATGCAGCAACAGACATGCCAAACCTGGACTCATTTAGTGAGTATAGGTTCAGCTGCATGGCATGCTAATTATTATTATTTTTCCTGCATGTATTTTTGCTGCCTGCCTTTTTCGCGGAATAATAATAATTAAACCTTAAAAGACCCTGAATTTAAACTTTTTGTCATTTTTTAGCGGTCATCATCATCATCATCATTTCAGCCGAAAGACGTCCACTGCTGGACATAGGCCTCCCCCAAGTGTCGCCACATTGACCGGTCCCGTGCGACTCGCATCCAGCGGATCCCTGCAACCTTCACCAGGTCATCGGTCCACCTAGTGGGAGGCCTTTTTTAGCGGTAGCACTCTTAAATTTAAATATTTTGCATAGACTGGACTCATCAATACGCGACCAGTAATGGCGTGACCTTCCAATAGGAGAACGAAAAACCGTTCATAAACAGCCAATAAACTCCTAATAACATCGTATTTCATTTGTTTTCGTCTCTAAATTATTGGTAACAAGCCAAATTGTCCAACATAATCCTGTGTTTAATAACTTTCGGGTCTAATCGTGTAGCTTTTATTATTTATTGGCTATAATAATACGGTAATGCGAGAGGCCGAACGATTTCGCGAAAATTATAGATTTCAGGTAGGTAAGGTGTGCATACTACCGCGTTCCGGTTTTATAAATGATATGGTGTAGTGTATTATTTGGAAAAGTGCAGTAAAAATGCTTGTAAAGATGGGGCTGTAAATAAGAATTTACAAGCATATTTACTGCACTTTTATAATTAGGGGGATTTCTGAATATCACCCTAATTATGTCGCTAGCAAAGTCAAACTCAAAGCATTTATTTCAATTGACCAGTACAGGCAACCTGGAATGTAATAAAAAAAAAAACAAAAAAAACGAAGCTACAGTCACAAGGCATAATATCTTGTGAAAGTACTGTAGTTGCCCATTCCAAAGCCTAGATCTCTATGGAGAAGAATGGGAAAGAAACTTCATGGACACTCTTCACTACATAGTATAAAACAAAGTCGCTTTCTCTGTCCCTATGTCCCTTTGTATGCTTAAATCTTTGAAACTACGCAACGGATTTTGATGCGGTTTTTTTTAATAGATAGAATGATTCAAGAGGAAGGTTATATGTATATATTGCACCTGTGCGAAGCCGGGGCGGGTCGCTAGTTTAAATCTAAATATTATACAGTAGCTGTAGTTGGTTGGCTTATAATAATTATATTTCTAATTCTATAGGTACCTATAGAATTAGAAATATAATTATTATTAGTCTAATAGCTGTGTATCAATTTGGTGTAAAATAAAGAATATTCTATATATATCTATCTATGTAAAAAATATTTTTATCATTTGTCATTGAATACAATTTATACTACATTGACTCAGATGATTGAAAAATTTGTCTGTCCAATCCAACGCAAAAACGAAATGAACATTCTTGCTTTGGCTTTTACAAAATTACCCTGCGTATGTTATTTCGCCTTTTTTTTTCGTGAGAATTCTTGAAACAGAAAAGCTATAGTTTCGTCTATAAACTTTGCGGCATAAATAATGCTGCGATATAATAGTCTGGCCCTGCCCTAAGATTACGAAAAATGCTACCTATATTTGCTGCACTTTATGCATTGTCTTTATGACTCAATTTCCCAAAAGCAACTAACCACCTACAACAGCCGAAACTGCTTTGAAAGTAAAGCTTTCGTGAAATAAGTAGACTAAACTAGTTATTTATGTAAGTGATATTTTAGCAAACATGTAGCAAACATGTTGTAGTGATATTTTAGTGATATTTTGGCGACTAAGGGACTTACCAGAGAATGGGCAGCAGCGTTCTCTGATTCTACAACAACCATACTGCGATCGCCAACCCGCCTGCCAAGCGTGGCGATTATGGCAAAACCCCCCTTCTTGGGGGAGGCCTATGTCCAGCAGTGGACTTTTCGGCTGAAATGATGATGATGATGATGATTTTAGCAAACGGACTGATTAGACTACGTACTATAAAACACACAAGTATTCTTTGATCCGGTCACCAAAGAAAACTTTTACCTAACAAGCAGCAGGCAACAGCTAGTTATCCTCTCATCTACCTGTTCCCAAATATGTATAAAGGCTTTCATACTTACCGGAAAGAAACCAGGGTCGTCTCGTTGGGTCGGCGATATCGTCAAAGTCGCGACAAACACCTGGATGAGGGACGTTCAGAACCGTGTGGCAGAAAAAGGGGGGCCTATACCCAGCAGTTGGTGATTCTGGGCTGATATGATGATGCAGCTGAATACCAGTATTTTACATGAAGCGACTGCCAATATGAGCTCCACAACCCTACTGGGTATAGCAACACTATACTTCGTTGCAAAACTGGTGAGTTTTATCAGACAAAAAAAACCGACTTCTTTCTGCAAAATAGTTATTTTTCCTTTTAGTTGAAGCATTCCACACCAACTCTTGTCATGTACTACTGGATCGCTTGGTAGTTCTACGGGATATTTTTTAACCCGTGGTACTACTGGCAGTAATACTGGTAACGAACGATTTTACACTGTAACTAGAAGATATTAGGAGATCGTCAACATTGATGAAGAAGAAAAAAAATGTATTATAGAAACTAACTCATAAACTACCCAAGCAAAGTTTGTTTTTATTCATTGTTAATAAAAAGGGGGTTTTCATCCATACAAGCAAAGTTAAAACAATTGATAAATGAGGGGGGTGGCCCCTCAACTTTGCAAAATTCCTTTTTTTTGTTTTTGCCCAAGCTTCTTCTACCAAATGAAAAAGTATCACGAAAATCGGTCCATAATTGACGAAAATATCGATGAGCATACATAAAAAAAATACACCCGAACATACAACCGCCTCCTCTTTTGAAGTCGTTCAAAAAAGAAAACATTGAACTTAGCAACCTGCAGGCGCTATCAGAAAAACACCGTTACCTTTTTTTCGTAATATAAAAGCAAAGGGGAAAAATATCGAGCAATGTCCTTTTCCAACTAACTTGAACTCAATATTTTTCTTTTACCTTCAGTGTAGATTTCGAAAGTTCATTAAAAGTTCACTACATTATTTCGCTAACGTAAGTTTGTTGGCACTTTCTAGTGTCTACCGGGGTATCTGTAACTTCGTTGTACCGTCACAGAGAATGTTGGAACTTGAAGGTGATAGGTATTTTAATAATGTTTCAGTTCGTGTGAAATATGTCTGGGATGATAAATACGTGTAGTAAAGGACGCTGGCGAAATTGCATGCATTTTGGGACCCACTCTTAGAGGTAGCATTCATTATGGCAACTTATATATAGTTGTAAAACGACTAAAGACTAACAGAAAAGTTAATGGAAAGTAAGACGAACAAGTTGAGAGAAAAGAGATATACGTCTTTATACAAGATAACCTAAAAATCTTACGATTAATGTTTTTAACTGTGGAATGTCTGCTTATTTATTTAAAATGAATCATAAAATAATAATATTTAGGATGAATCATAAAGGAAGATTCGAATAAACTAAATCACTACATAGTATAAAACAAAGTCGCTTTCTCTGTCCCTATGTCCCTTTGTATGCTTAAATCTTTGAAACTACGCAACGGATTTTGATGCGGTTTTTTTTAATAGATAGAGTGATTCAAGAGGAAGGTTTATATGTATATATTGCACCTGTGCGAAGCCGGGGCGGGTCGCTAGTAAATAACTAAATTCAATATTTTTTAAATAAATATCTCATAAAATTGTAGTTATAATTATTTTATATTTACACTTGCACGGAGCTTCCTTAATTTTTAGATTCTTTGGGTCCTCTTTCGCCGCCCTTCTTTAGCTAAGTTGTATCCTGTCTTAGGGTGCTTACATAAAGAAGCAGGTTTCCGGTACAGACAAATCTGTGCGGGTCGGTACCGATCGGTGCAGGGTTAACTTACATATAGAAATAGGTAAAATTGTACGTATTGACCATCATGTCCTCCACTTCATCAGATGACGATTTGTTACTTTTGGAAAATGTTTATTTTATATGTAGAAAGAAAAGAACAGTTTGTGTCTTTAATATTAACAACAGAAGAAAACAATATGGATTATATTGTCATATATTTTTAAAAGACTTTAAGTTTGATGAACACAAGTTTTATGATTATACAAGGATGCCACGAGAAACGCTTAACTACATATTAAATAAAATCGAACATGGCTTAGTTAAGCGATGGTGTAACTGGCATGTTCAACCCATTTCACCCGAAGAAATAGTCCTAGTCCCATTTTCATAAGTAAACATACACAACCTACACTGGCTGCGCTTGAACCCGCTCCAGATATTCGGCACCGACAAGTTTAAACATGTTTCTTTATAAGTCAGCGCATAAGATAACTTAGAAATTAATACCTGCACCGATCGGTACCGACCCGCCCGTACCGGAAACCTGCTTCTTTATGTAGGCACCCTAATTGTAGAAGCGCCACGGTAGCCCGCGGCGAATTTCAAATTTCGAACTTCTTTACATTTTTTGCATTTTTCAGATCAGTGTCAGGTTGTATGTTGATGAAAATATGATTCGATTACACATATGTAGTTACAGAGTTGTAGTCTTAAAATCATCAATACAACCCTCTAAGTTCATTTAACTTCATTGAATGAATTTTTCGTGAAATAGATTTTAAATGGGGTTAAAAATGAGCTTGTTTCTCTTTACCAGTTTTTCTGCTAAATTGTTGTTGACAATGTCTCGGATTTACAGAACTGATGGAGTGCTTACGATATATAAAAGCCCGTCTTCGAATCGGTTTTCCTCTTAAGCTTCGAAAGTTCATGCCTTAAAACCAACTTCCAAGACTCCAAGCAACAAGCCACATTATTATATCCTAATTCCTACTAATCCTACTTAATAATATTATAAGAAAATTTGTGAGAATGGATGGATGGATGTTTGTTACTCTCTCACGCGAAAACTACCGTACGTATTTGGATGAAATTTTGCAAACAGATAGTTTATTATAACCTGGATTAACACATAGCATACTTTTAATCCAGGTAGTATGATCCCGTGGGACAGTAACTGAACTTCACGCGGGCGAAACTGCGGGTTTAATCTAGTTAAAAATAAAATGAAATGATCCCCAAATTCCGTAACCCACACAAAAAAAGGCATTGAATTATTGACTAAAAAAACAACAAATAATCAAATAAGCTTTCAAGAAGACATGAAACGTTTCCCTTGCCCCAGTCTAAATATATTTGATGGAAATTCCTTTATATTATGTTTCTTTGTATTGAAAACAACATTAACAATGCCTTTTTCCTTTGATCGGGTACGTATTATTAGATTATACTTAGCTTTCTCTCTGGCTTTGTCCGCGTTCAATTTGTTTTAACGTAAATAAGGGCTAGGAAAGGTATCGGTTGATTTTATGTTATTGATCTTTTAGGGATTGGAAAATTGGATGGTATTTATAAATAATAATTTCACTTATACCTTTACTTTAGCGCTGCTATTATCATTAACAGTAAAAACGGGATATTTACCATATCCCGTTTTTAGTGTTAATGATAATGTTAGTGACCATGACAGTTTAAAAACCTATATTTAGCGCTACTGTTGACGATGAGCTCCTGAATTCGATTCCCGGATCGGGCAAAGTGTTATTGGGTTTTTTCAACAGAAACTCAGTAGTAGTTCCCTATTGATGGCAATAGGCTCGCCCCCTAATATATGGGACTTAAACATAATTTGTAGGAAACATAAAAAAATAACTATAAGTTGTTCAGCGAAACTAAACTGCAGTAATACCACAATATAACTGTACATATAACCAATCATCAAACTAACATTATATTTTCACACAAACCAGCCTTTACCCACCCCTTCTAGGGGGTGTAGGCAAATTATAATGGCCTCTTTGATCCATGGGCACCGTTTGCCACGGCAAACTATTCGGTAATTGCGCGATCATGACTGGCCAGAATGATGGCTTTGTCAGTCTCCTTTATAATAGACAAATGACGCACTTTTTGGTATTAGCCTTTTTTATGGGTATAGGAGCGGTGTTAAAAAGTTTTATTGATTGGTTTTGGGGTTTATTTCTTTTGTATAAAACATACTTTCCAAGTTCAAAGGCTCTAAATATACGTTTGTAGAAGTTTTAAACTCTGTGTTATTATCTGACTAAGAGCAGAAAAAAAACCGTGGGCTTACCATTTAGTATAAAAAAAAATCGTAATTTATTTCAAATACGGCTAAATATAAGTTTGTAGATGTTTTAAACTCTGTGTTATTATCTGACTAAGAGCAGAAAAAAAACCGTATTTTAAATAAATTACGTTTTTTTTTATACTAAATGGGCTTACTCTTGACCTCAATCTAGTCCTGAGGACAGAGATGAGGTCGACGATGGAACGAGCTAACCCAAAAGAAGCCTATTTTAACTCGCGACTTAAATAGATTGGGGTCATATTAACTACGGAACACCGACGCAGACAGGGAATTCCACTCCTTGGCTGTGCGCATAATAAATGATGTAGCAAAACGCTTCGTGCGCATGTGTAGAACATCGACAAGGTATGGGTGATAACCTGCAGAAAAAACCGTGAATCATGAACCTGTGAATTAAAAAGAAACTAATAAAACATAATGATAACTAAATAAATTAAAACATCTAAAATAACATTACATTATTCCTGTTATCTGCGAAGGGGAGGTGTACCGTCCTAATAGTACATCCACATTTTGCCAGTTATGTTTTGTCGGTAACCTTTATAATATAAATGACGAGATGATTGGTTTTGGGGATGATCTCTTTCGTAGAGTACGTATAATTACTGAGGTTTCTAGAAGTATTAAATATATTTGGTAATTCGTTTGAAGGCTGTCTAAACCTAAGTTTGAATTACCAAGATTAATTTCTATAACGACTTTTTGAAGAAAGAAAGAAAATGTATTAATATTAGTTCACGCAGGATAAAACACACACACAAAAAAAAATGGTTAATTTAACAGTACAACAAAATTATCATCATCATATCATAATCAGCCTATAATGTTCCCACTGCTGGGACACAGGCCTCCTCTCTATGAGAGGGAAAACAAAATTATATAAAAAGCAAACATGAAAAAACAAACGAAATTGGTCCTGTACGAGGCCATAAGTCTCCTATAAAATAACAAATACCCCCCCCCAAATATTCATATTTTTGCAGCTTTCAAATATTCATATTTTTGTATATGGATTAAATCAAATCAAAAGTCTTATTATTCAAACATGGCCAAAGATCAGCACTTTTTGAACGTCAATTACACAAGGGAGTTCATTAAAACGCCCGCTCTTCGGTATATGTAGGATTTCGTATCTGTTTTCGTTTAAATTTGAAATTGAATAAACATAATTATACATGCTCCTGTGACGCTCTCAAATTCAATTTCTGATAAGCGAATCAATTCAATCCAACGCCAAATCTCACGTCAATTTGTGTTTGATTGAATCTTAGTAGTTCGTGTTGGTCAGCCAATCATAGCAGCTAACTTGATAGTTGACAGCGTCTGAATTGATTAGGCTTCCAGTTTCCGGAGGATAGTCGAACGGTAGCTTAGGCCAGAACTTTGACGCCGTAAGAGTCTCCGCAGACTGCAGACTTTCTATCGGCCGATAGTTTAATCGGACTCTTCTTTGCGTTGTGTTGTGGGCCCCCCATAGCACAGCATCATGCTAAGTGGTAACCTGCTTGTCGCAGTAACGACGTGCAAGCTGTTAATTTTTTTCTTTTTTTGTTCCGTCCTGTTGAATTTATAGTTTATTGTTTTTTTGGAAATTTTGTGTGATGCACGTCATGTCCCTGCGGCAAATAAATATATTTTCTTTCTTTCTTTCTTTACATTTTTTTTTTATATCAGCCTGCTCTGTTCAACTGCTGGGCAAAGGCCTCCCCCATGGATTTCCAATCCTGCTTACAATTTGCTCTCTCTGACTAATCCGTTAAGAATGAGCCCAGATCGTCACGCCAGCGTTTCTTGGGCCTGTCTCGGTTACGACGGCCACTGTGTGACTATCTTCGCTCATCTGTCCGGGTTCATCCTTAGAACGTGACCCTCCCAGTCTCATTTCTTTACATAGTGTAAAACAAAGACGCTCCCGCTGTTTGTACGCTTAGATCTTTTAAACTACGCAACGGATTTAAATGCAATTTAAACCTAACATTCTGATCCATACAAGACAGCAGGTCTAACCATTGTTTTATAAATCTTCTCCATGCGAGAGCCGCAGATTGTTCCCGTGACCTGCCGCCATTTCATCCATCCCGTGTTAATTCTGTGCTTTACACTACGATCTATTTCGCCATCGCTTTGCACGAGTGAACCGAGATACCGAAAGTCGGAGCAGACAGGAAGAAACGCGCCGTCCATGGGACCATCATCATAAAAAAATATTAAGTTGTCCCATACAAAATTTCAATATTTACTCGACCCAAATGTATGGGGCACCTGCTTTTTTAGGGTTCCGTAACCAAAGGTTAACCAACGGGACTCTATTACTAAGCCTCGTCCGTCCGTCCGTCTGTCTGTCAGCGGGCTGTATCTCATGATCCGTAATAGGTACAGTTGAAATTTTCACAGAATGTGTATTTTTGTTGCCGCTATAACAATTAAAACTAAAAAATAAATCAAAGGGGCTCCGCTACTACGATGGTACGGAACTCTTCCTGCGCGAGTCCGACTCATGATTGGCCGGTTTTTAATACTTGCTGGGTACTACCCAAGGTCAATGCATAAAGTCAATGAAGTCAAAGATTTATCAAATAAAACTGTTTAAAAACAAAATTGTTATTTTTCAAGATGGCAGTTTGGCGTAGTAATATACAGGGTGTAAACAGACCCTTCACGAAGCCGTCAACCTAGCATTCTGTACATCAAACTAAGCAACTTTACGCAAAAGTTATTGCTGGGAAACGACTTTTTTTTTTGGGGGTATGTATGTGTATCTGTTTTACGGTAGGACTCAATGGAACGCACTCAAAGCATTGTGCTGATGGATGAATTGAATAGTACGGGGGTTGTCGAGGTTTTTAAAGTAAAAATCTGACATTAAAAACATGTATTAAAAAAAAAAAACTTGTGAAAAATTTGGAACTTTGACCCCCAATATCTCCGTAGCTAGAAGGTTCCCAGGTATGGTCTAAAAGAAAAAAAATGACCGCAAAGACGGGGAGAACAAGTGCCTTTCGGCTTTGTTCTTAACAAAGCCGAGTCTATTTACACTCTTTTTATAGAACATTATTTTTAGTATATGCGAAACCTGAATATAGTTTGTTCAGAATAAGTAACTGAATCGATTCCAATAATTTTTAAACCATGTTATATTTTTTCCCAAAAATATTTGAAAAACTTAAAAGTTGGACACCGAGCGACTTTAAGCACCTATCGCAATAATTTAGGTACCTACTGCCGAATTATTATTATCAATGAGCTTAAGACGACGACGGAGGCGCGGGCTGCGTGGTGACCACAATTTTGTGCGGACAACTAGATAACAGAACAAGCTTATAACTTTGTGATTTTTCATGATACAGTTTTGAAATTTTGTACATAGATTCTTTAAATAAAAATACTAGACACGTGTATCAGGTTTCGCATATACTAAAACTAATGTTGTATAAGTCAATATGTTAAAAAAACCCTGATTGTACATACAAACATATTTAGATACAAACATTTTACAGTGTGCATATCATTAAAAGCTATGTAGGTCAGTACTGTATCTCAGTGTGTTAGTGAGCAACAGTGAAATAAAAGAGGGTATCTTTTCTAACGTCGACACAAGCTTTACGAGAGCAGCTTAAGATTTTGATGAGAGGATAAGCTTGTCGGTAAAGTACGATCACCTTTAATTATTTATTTAACTTGGCTTGCTTATTACAACGAGAGGTAGAGCTCGTGGCTAAATAAAAAAAGCCGCTCGGGTCGATCTTCAGGTTAAGCCGGGCTTAACAAGGTTGGTCTGTAAATGGGTGACCACCCAATACATACCGAGTTTCTTTCGTACCTCGGAAAGCACGTTAGTGTTAGTTGTTCGATATTATGACAATGACGTTCAGGAGTATTTATGTTATCAAGAAATTTGATAAATTATTATCTACTAGTACTAAACGAGTAATAGAGAAGTATGGGAGAAGAAGTGCCGGTCATATTTGCCGTAGAACCGATGACCGTTGGGGTAGACGTGTTCTTGAGTGGAGACCGCGAATCGGCAAACGTAAGGTGGGACGCCCTCAGGTTCGGTGGAGTGACGATCTTCGCAGGGTGGCTGGTAGCAACTGGATGAGAATTGCTGAAAGTCGAGTTGAATGGCGTGCGATTGAGGAGGCCTATGTCCAGCAGTGGACTGCTATAGGCTGATGATGATGATGATGATGATGATGGGAGAAGAAGACAGGCTGCGCCATCTCCAATTAAAGTGGGATATGGATAGGTAAGTGATGATGATGATGATGATATTCCCTACTGCGGGTTACCCAGTAAATGGGTTTTTATATCAGATAGTTTTTTTTTATTTTTTTGTCCGTGTAAATTACTGCTATTTAGCTGCATCCGGATAGACTAGAAGCCGACCCCAACATAGTTGGGAAAAGACTAGGCAGACTATGATTACCTTCTGCAAATGTTATAGCCAAGTTTCTAAAAAATACTGGACATACTAAAAAACTCAATGTGTTGATCCCCTGAACAAACAGCAACAAATACATTACTGGCTGACATTATTTGTCAGTGCCACAGAGCGTGTAATGTAATGCGTGTAAAGTTAACAACGTGTATCGTGGTGTGTATCAAATAGATGGCAAATTATGTAGGTGTTGCCAGTTGTGATTATTTAGAAGATTTTTTTTTTTTAAGTTTTTTTTTTTTTCGCTTGTGTTATTGATTTCAGCATTAATAGTTTAGTTACTAGCTGATAGACAAATATTAACAGCCGCAGACCGACTCAATCGTAAGTTAATTAACGTTTGCTGATGTCGGACCGATGATGGGTAACCGTCGTTTACACGTCGAGAACATTCCGTGCATTAAGAAGCACGTTAAGCTGTTGGTCCTGGTTGTCATTAGAACTCTGCAAGACGTTACGAGAAGTCGAGAAGTCCGGATCCAATCTCACCAAGGGCTTTCAATCTCTCATTTTGATTTCACAGTCCAAGTGGCTAAAAAAACCAGCCAATTGCGTGTTGGACTCGTGCACCGAGGGTTCCGTATAAACTTGTTTATTTTCTTGTAATTTTGTTACAGATTTATGGTTTCTAGATATTTCCCTTTACATGTGCAGTAAGACACTGCTTCTTGCCAAATTTCATGATTCTAGGTCAACGGGAAGTACCCTCTAGGTTTTGACTCCCTTGTAAAATTGCAAAATATGCGACATAAACGGTCATATCTTTTGATCGCGTTGACTTACAAGTTTGATTTTTTCATTGCTCCAAAGCTTGATACCTCCACGCGTTCCTGAGAAAAAAGGGCCTTGACAGACGGACAGACGTACAACAAAGTGATCATGTAAGGGTTCCGTTTTTGGCGGCTGAGGTACGGGACCCTAAAACACTGGACATACTAACCCCAAACAAAACGAACGCAATGCATTTATTCCTTGAACATACAGATACACATACATACCTGGCTCACCAAACAGAACATATTTGTCAGCCCCACAGAGCGTGTAATGTAATGCGCGTGAAGTTAATCATGTGTATCACGGTGAATATCAAATAGATAGCGAATTATGTACCTAGGTTGTTGGCAGTGTTGATATGATTGAAGAGATATTATTTTCGAGGACTTTAATCATAACTGGAGGTTGAATTCAGCATTAAAAGTCTAGTTGGTAAGTATATTTATTGTATAGCAAATAATCTATAACTACAGGGTGAAATTGAATTCATGGGCATCCTTTTAAGGGGTCATTGTACTCATCATTATGAAAAACTTTTACTATGGGACCAAACCTGTAGTCGCGAAAAAAATCAGCTGTTCCCTACATTTATGTTCGCATAACTCGTCAAAATGTATGGAATGGCTGATTTTTTTTTTCGCAATTTCCGGTTTGGTCCCATAGTAAGAGTTGTTCATAATGATTTATTTATTTATTTATTTATTTACTCCAAACATACAAATATCCTTACAGGCTAGACCCAATGCGATATTGTAGCACACTTACAATTTAAACAGTTATTTAAACATAGCAAATTATACATGTAGCTGTTCTTGTGAATGCACCCAAAGTGCAACAGAATAAGTCCAAGTCCTCAGCAATGAGGTTGAGAGTGCGGAGCGCGCTCGTGAGCGGCGCCTCGCGCAGCAAGTTAGATCGCGCGCGCGGTTCCACCAGCAACCGCGGCTGACGGCGACGACCCACATACCCGTCCGGCACGACTAGCCACCCACCAAATCCACCCTTCGCAATATATCCGCATTGTGTATCTTCCCTCTAATTACCTTAAAGATATGATAAGTACAATGACCTCTTAAAAGAATGCCCATGAATTTAATTGCATCCTGTATAGTACTGTCAAAGTATTGATTAATCTTACTAATATTATAAATGCGAAAGTTTGTAAGGATGGATCGATGGATGTTTGTTTGTTACTCTTTCACGCAAAAACTACTGAACAGATTTGGATGAAATTTGGCACATAGATAGTTTATAACCTGGATTTATATATCGGATACTTTTTATCTCGGTAGTATGATCCCTTGGGATAGTTACCGACCATCACGCGGGCGAAGCCGCGGGCATAGGCTAGTTGACTTATAAATCAGGCTCATTTTATTCATCACGATTCATTGTAATATTGGCATATTCTCAGTCCACATCAGTCTTGTCTAGGTAGGACTGCACCATCGTTGAAACCGCATAATTTGGCTATTGATTAAAATGTATGTCTTGCGCCGTGAATGCACATGCTAGTGGTACGGATTAAGAGTCTAGTTAGTAGTTGAAGGGCTCTTGGCTCACCAATGACACGCTCACGGGACGATTGTAGGCCAAGCAACGTTTGCTGACGTCTGTCGGAGATGGGTAATCCTTCTTTACATTTCGAAACCTGCCCCCGTAGCATAACCACCGTAGATAAGCATTTCTTTGACGGAAGAATCGACAAATAGACAGATAGTGCAAAGAAATCTGTCATTGTGTCGACACAATCTGTGATTTCGATTCGATTTTTCGGTCAAAGAAATCCTTGTCTACGGTGGTCATGCTACGGGGGTTGTCCGTACCTCAGAAAGCGCGTAAAGATGTTAGTCCTAGCAGTAATTTTTCGATCTTTGACAGTCGTTACAGGTAGTCAGTGGCCCGAAAGTCTGACAACCAGCCTTATCAATTGATGTCGTGTTACCCTGTAACTGCTGCTGTAAATCAATTTGGCCGTCAGTCCTTCTAAAAAAATTGGCATTCAGCTGCATTCGGTTAAACTGGAAACCGACCTGGTCATAGTCCAGTTTTTGGAGAAAACTAAAATTGCATTTACACAAAGTGCATGTTCGTTATGGCCATTTCTGAGGTCGTGGGTTCGATTCCCGGGTCGGGCAAAGTGTTATTGGGTTTTTCCATTAGGAATTTATTAGTAACAGTCACAGAGCCTGGATTTAAGCACGATTGATGGCAATAGGTTCGCCCCCTATTACATGGGACTTAAAACAAAACTAGCGAAATATGGATGTACTATTAGGTCCACCTCTGCCTACCCCTTCGGGGATTAGAAGCCTGATGTTATATTATTCTAACTAGATATTTAAGTCAATGATCCAGGTATTTTTATTGGGGTAATCCCGCCATTCATTGAGTGCTAGCCGTGTCAATGACCCTGGTTCTTTTCTTGGTAATTTCTTTAAGGTGTAAGCGTCAGGGTAACCGCGAAATTCAAATTTTCTTACGTTTTTTGCAATTTTCAGGTCAGTGTCAGGTTGTATGTTGATGAAAAATGAGTCGCGCAAGTAACACGTATGTAGTTACAGAATTATAATCATAAAAATCATTAAAACAACCCTCTAACTTCATGTAACCCTATTCCGTAACTATTTCATGAAAAAGTCATTGGAAGGGGTTAATGATTATAATACTCTATATACTTATAGATCTGGCTCGCGAGGTTGTCGACATGTGGGACGTGAGTACAGCAGTCATTGTGCCGATAGTCGTGTCGGCCAATGGCTTAATAGCCAATAGCCTCGACCAATATCTGAGGAGGCTCTCACTAGGCAGCTGGATCAAGGGCTTGAGATTCAGAAAGCAGTACTTTTGGACACGGCGCGTATCGTTAGGAGGTTCCTCTCTCAAGAGCCCTGACCAACGGTAGCTCGGACCCTGTTCCCGATGCCGGTGGGCTACTATTTTTTATATATTTTTTTAAATATTACTTTGTATAGAAATATTTAAAAATGTAAATTATATATATAGAAAATAAATAAAGGAATAATACTGTAAGTAACTACATACGTGTTACTTGCGCGACTCATAATTCATCAACATACAACCTGACACTGACCTGCCAATTGAAAAAAACGTAAGAAAATTTGAATTTCGCGGCTACTCTGGTGATACCACCTTAACAAAAAAAAAATTAGAAAAATTTTAGCGTAAACGACCACAAAGACTCCTGACTTGTAAAACTGTACAAACCTGATATTCTGCACCCTTCCTTAGGCCATTAACGTCATACTTCAGTTTGAGTAATTATCGCTATAACACCTTATTGTTTTAATAAAGAGAGTTGATGTTGGGTTTAATAAATAATAGAAGAATTTTGAGCGATCAAAAATTTTTGGCGGAAAATTTTCTTTTTTCCGAGATCAAATTCCTTTGAATTTTTTCCCGTGGTTTTACAAGTAACGACCTGTTCACGAGGTCAGATGGCGGCAACGTTCATACGTCGCTTTTTAAATCGATAATACAATTATCCTATAACTTTTTTTAAAAACTATTTGTAACAAGCACAGTCAGAAATATATCATCCATATTAATAAGTTCTTAACATTATGAAAATAATATACTTAATCTATACATATAATAAAATCGTAGACTTTCCGTGTCTGTACATTACAGATTTTTGCAAAAAAGTCACTGGAAGGTGCAAGAAATAAGTAATAGAAAGTAAAAATATCTTTTTTTCAATTTTTGTCTGTTTGTCGGTTTGTCGGTTTGTCGGTTTGTCGGTTTGTCGGTTTGTCGGTTTGTCTGTTCGTTTGTGCGCGCATCACGTAAAAACCCCTCATTGTATTCAAAATCTAAATATTACAAAATAAGAAGCATTGTTGTGGGTATTATTTAGCGTTTATTTCATCAAAATCGACCAACAGACGCAAAAGATATTAACTTTTAAAATTTTGTTAGTAACCTCATACGCGATTTCTATGATAAAAATAATTTACGTAAATAGGTTTTAGTCGTAGTGTAGTCACTCGGAATGGCTGAAAACTAATTTTGTTTTATTTTTCCTTTTGTCTTTACTCTTTGCACGGAAGTAATAAGTACTACGTACGCACGCGACGGCCAGTCAAGCTTTACAAAACCAGTTTATGCGGATCTCTCATTGTATAGGAAATCTATACAAAGCGAGGACAATTTATACTGGAAGTTTACAGCTTCATGTGCCGCCGTGTGTACAACAGCAATTCTTGCTTGCATTAAAAAATTGCCACCAAAAGAGAGGTTAACGCTAATTTAGTCTCTTTCTAATAAGGTGACCATTTATTTTATGTAAAAAGTAGGACATGATGGAAAGGCTGAGAATATAACATTATTAAATTAAATTAAAAAAATATTTTCAATTTTCGTTTCAGAGGCAATTAAATAATAAAAAAAAAATAGTAATACGAGAAAGCTATTATTATATATTAGGCGTCGGTCGATAGGTATTAAAAAATTAATCATAATCATAAATCTTTATTTAATTCAACATCAGAAGTAACAGGCACTGGTATATGCACAATCTTAAATAGAGAAAGGTGTCTGAAGTAGGAAGGTCCTGAGGTACAGATCACCTCCCCGGCCATATACCATATACCATTTTATTTACAGCAATTTACAGCAACTAAACCTGAAGTTTATTTAATAAAATTACTATTATTTGCATTTTACTATATTTAATGGTGACCAGTGAAATGATGTATTAAATAAGATTAGTTCTTAGATAATAGGTAGATAAACAATATCCCACAAAATAAAAACTTTGTGGGGACAATACCAAAATAAGACAATGACGTTGTCAAATTCAACCAGACCACCTTTTTCCAATGTTGCCCGCACACAAACTCAATAAAATACTTTCGTTTGAATATTAAAACTGGACTTTCAGGATTTCGTATTTTTATATGTGCCTACCGAAATGACTTCGAATACTAATAATTTAGTAGATTAATGATCATGTCCACATTGTGCGAGTGGGAAAAGGCTAAAATCCGGCAGAGACAAGCCTCAGAACGGCTATTTAAAACTTACGTTAACGGAGTAAAATACTTATATGAACAAACTAACATTGCGAATAGGTTGCCTGATAAAGTTAAGTCAAGGCTACCCTTTATCAAAACTAACGGAACTAATCTTTTTTTCAAACCAAACGAAATCAAAATGGAATTAGAGTAAATATCTACAAAGCAATCAAGACAAGAATCTGTTAGGTTGGCATCTTTTTGTCCCTACTACAGAGTTGTAAGGTATAAATAGATAAATTGATACTATATGTCCACTCATCTATTTTCTTATTAAAATATGTATTTAAAAGAACAGATAGGTAATTTTATTACAATCACGATGGCATAACGTTCGGTTGTCTAAGTAAAATCGGTCAAGCCCCACGGTTGTCGCAATTTTAAATAGTCTTCACTTAATGATATCAGGCAACCCATTTGTTATGCTTTTTTTCATGTATATTAAACATATTTTTGACCCAGTAAACATAGGATTTGTTTTGATACTAGACAGGCTTATTTATAATGGTAGTTACCCCAGAGTGAAGAGGAGTTATATCCGTTAAATTTGTAAGGATGTTAACCGTTGGAGCCTAGGATCATGGGTTGCATCTATATTTTGCTTTCGTTCATAAGCTTTGACAATGACAAAATAATGTGCGCTCACGTGAGCGAAGCCGCGGGCACAGCTAGTAATGAATATGAAACAAGTATTTTTAATTTTAAAATCGACACGCACTCGTGCTAGGGCCTCAGGTGTTACGTTTTGTACGAGTCATGCGACTTGGCTTGCACCCTGACTGGCATCAAGCAACACGCGCGTGTGTTTAGCTTGTTTCCTTCGCTATCTATACTGCGCGTTGCAAGTCGCGTCGCAGTGAGTCGTGGCTGTTCTTAAGCCGACCATAGACGATAGGTTATGAACGTATAGTTTAACCTTTACAGTCAAACTGTACAGGCATGCATCGACGTCTATAGGAGAAAATTACTGTACAGTTATCCTGGCCAGTACATGCAACCGACAGAATATCGAAATAGATATTTTTTCCGCTTGGTAATACCTGCGTCGTACGACTGTGCAGGCATAACCGAATGTGTGTGGCAGGTCGCATGCACAGCTCTCAGTTTTTTTCTTATATCAGGTAATAAATCCACCTAAGGAACCATACCGACGTGTGGTCCCGTTTATGGCAGGCTTGCAAATGAGCCACCATACAGGCTTGCAGTTGCGTATGTGTCCTCTATGGAACTCGGTTTTGCATGCACATTTAAAACTGTCGTACGTTACCTATCGCATTAAGCAAATTCTTTCATTCGTTTCTTCCACAGTCGCTGTTGTAAGACGCAGGTCGCTAGAACGCATAGTTTGTGGCCACGTGTCAAAATTTCCCGTGATTTTATCGTGAAGGGTGAATTTATGTAGAACTTTTTTATTGACTGTTTTGATTGTCCTTTGAATTTGTCCATGATTAAAAGGTTTGGCCTATGTGTTTAACAATTGGAGTTTGGTACCACCATCGGCTTTTAATATTAGACAGAAGAGCGTTTTTAGCGTCGGTTTGAATTTGATCAATTATGTTAGCTTTACAATTTTGTATTGTATTGTTACCCAGAAATAAATTTACTTTTGCTTTTTCTTGGGGATGTAGAACTAGGTAATAAATCTAAATACCCAAGTAAAAACAAAGACTTGTTCGTCAACTGGCGACTGTGAAACTCGCGAGTGCGCGCGAGTTGGCACCTTCCGATTTTACCTATTTTTTTTGTCGCACTTGACGAATAAGTCAAAACCTACGACGATAATCCAAAGTATATCGATTACAATAGTTCGTTTTCCAAGTTGGGCAAAGTGTTATTGAGTTTTTCCATCAGGAATTTCTCAGTAGCAGCCACGGAGCCTAGATGTGTGTCTGGTTGATGGCAATAGGCTCGCCCCTGTGCCATGGGACTTAACGTACACCTCTGCCCCGGGTATTACAGATAATGTTAGGTTTGTTGTTCAATGGCCGTCCTTACACGACACTACCAAGTATCAAACACTGTTTTAAGCTTTCACGGTTTACAACCAAACTTATATTATCACTTACGGGATATCTTCCGTGATTGTTCATTATTTTGAGCTCCCGATATAAAAGCAAACAATAACCAATTGAAATAAGAAAACACAAAAATTTCAATGGAGAGAATGGCTTCAAATTGTCAAGTACGTGGAATCCAGTTTTGAGTAAGCTCAAAAGTAGCAGCCGGCATCGCAATAAGGACTCCACAAAACCTAGTGATACTGTGAGTGTGTTTTGCCGTGACTTAGTGTCGAGTTCCAGTAGTGTGCGTATCAAAAGAAAAAGAAAGAGGGTAGACAGATTTGTCTGCTCTAACAATTTATTTTCCATCCACCCGCATTCTCCAGTCAACCCGCGATCATGGCGCTTGCAACAGCGTCGAAATATCGGGAGCTCAAAATAATGAACAATCACGGAAGATATCCTGTAAGTGACAGTATAATTTTACTATCATGTATTATCTAGTTTGTAATAATTAGTTGCGTGTGCTGACGTAAATAATCTTATTTTCATCAAAACTATTTCCAAACATCACAGTGATCATCAAAAATTTAGATGCAACCAGTTTCATAGTTAACTCGTTACGAAGTAGAAACAGTTAAAAGTTTGCCGAAGTTTGGCCCCGTTTTAAAGAGTAGCTCAATCTAGTTGGCGGAGTGACTCGTCAGAAGGCATCTGTTCCAGCGCCGACGAGTAAGCGAGTCGCTATCGACTTTTCTCGCTCAAGAAACGTACAATATACGTAGGTTCCAAGTGAGTAAAAGAGATAGATATATTATATGATATAGATGATATCGCTGCCTGTTCACACTGTCCGGTGAGGACTCCACTAGTTTGTCGTAGCGACAAGAACTATCAAAGAAAAATCTCGCTTAGGCTCGGCGCAGACAGAACGGAGCGCAGCGGAAAGGATTTTATTAACGCATTTGAATATAAACTTTAAAATTATTACAATAAAGTGCATAAATGCTTGAACCTGACAAAAAATGCTCGCGCGTCCTCGAAGATACGCGGGAATCATACGCGATCCGTAAAGAAAATGCCCGAGACCGCGCGGGGATTATTCCTCTCTGTCTGCGCTGACCCTAACTTGGAGCCAGAACACTTATTTGGTACATATGCTAACCAGCAAGTGACTGTTCAAGTAATCGCCCGTCGCACTTGCGCGCTCGCTCCAAAGTCAAAGCCTAGAGAAAAAACGACCAGAATTATAGCTCTACTCATAATCGTCGTCATCATTTCAGCCTAGGATCATCTGCTATCGTTTACAGTACTATTGGGTACAGGCCGCACCTATCTTCCATGCTATTCGGTTCCTTGCATCGCTCATCTCTTTCTCTCTGGCTTTGAGACGGCCCCAGCTGTACTCACTTGATGGCTGACTTGTTCACACTGCGGGTAAGCACTCTGTGTCCACTAGTTTTGACGGCAAGGTTGGCGCAGTGGCTGAGCGATTGGCTGCGGCGCTGCGTGTCGCGGTTTCGATTCCCGCACGGAAACAGTATTTGTATGACCTACAGGTAGTGTTTCCGGGTCTGGCTGTTTGTGAATATGAGTTTAAATGTTTGTAAACGCACTCACGATACCGGAAAAATTCCTAATGTGGAGCAACGTTTATAAAATTTCATTCACTTAGCGGCTCTAACTAGATTTCTAGTTGCTAGCTCAACTCGCTTGTCGCTTATCGTCAGCGGTAGGACATGTGCCTTATAGAACAGCTCAATTTCGGCCGGCTGGAGTGACTCGCCGGAATATGAGACGCCTCTATTAAGAGATGAGCCATTTAACGTGCAGGCTGCTGGAAAATATGGCTGTCATTGTGTGGAGTTTGGAAAGTGGTTCGGTTCGGCATGGAATCTTGGCATCTTATTGGATGAGTTTTTTGTAAAAGGTAAGTATAGATGATTTTGTGAAGTCGTAGGTCTCGAGTTCGAACCCAGTTTTTCGGATTTATGTGCGTATAGTATTATTTTTAATTATCACAAGTAAAACATCGTGAGGAAACCAACATGCCTTTATTTATTTTCAGATGGGAAATCATCAAATGATCCCCTCCCCCCCGCTCTGGGCGGAGCGGAAGGGAGTGTCAGACTTGTACTGACTAAAACCCATCCATGTTCTTTCTTTGCCCTTTGTGTTCCAGGGCCGCGGTATCTCTTTCGAACAGTCCCGCAGCCCCGGCAGGCAACCAAAATGCCTGAGAGATATTTCTTGTAAAGCCAAGTCAGAGGCCCATGGGCGGCATAAAAAATCTCATACCAGGTTAGGCACTAGCCAGAGTGAGGGGGAGGGGGGTCATTTGATGATTTACCACACGATAAAGAAGAAGATCATGACAACATACTAAATCCCTTTACTGCAAAACGAGCTCACAACCAAACTACCAATTCTTCAGACCAAACAACCCTAGAACTAAAAGAATTACTAGTACTACATAAAACTTAACATTGAAGACCTTGCCCGACTCCCCAAGATGAAAGTACGGTGATAAATCTCGCTCGCAACGGAAATTAAAATGATGCTTTACTGCCAACAGATTAGGGTGTTATTTAGATTGAAGACAGTATTTCGTTGATGCTTTTTTGTGATAGAGGGCATTAATGTTTGGGTTTATGAGATTAACTGTTGTGAGTATTATGTTGGTACTTAGGAGATAAGGTCGGGGTGTTCCAGAAGTTAGGGAAGGACCTACATCTATAGCAGGTTGTTGTGTTTAATTCTGGCCTCACAAATCCCTAGTTTTTATAACTTTTTCAATAAAGGTGGAAGCGCCAGGCTAGCCTGCGAAATACGACTCATCATCTGCCTAGCCTTTTCCCAACTATTTTGGGGTCGGCTTCCAGTCTAACCAGATGCAACTGAATACTAGTACTTGACGTGGAGCGACTGCCTATCTGACCTCTACAACCCAGTTAGTTCTGGGTAATACGATACCCTTTGGTAAGACTGGGACAGACTTTCGGGCCAGTGACTACCTGTAACGTCTGTCAAAGATCTACCAACGGTTTAACGTGCTTTCCGAGGCACGGAGAACACTTGGTATGTAATGTAGTCACCCATCCACGGACCAACCTAGGAAAGCGCGGCTTAACCTAAAGATCGACCCAAGCGGCTGTTATTTTTTAGCCACCATTCCTCAGCCCGCTAAATACGACTATTTCATGAAAAAGTCATTCAATGGGATTAAATGAACTTAGAGGGTTGTATTGATGATTTTAATGATTATAGTTCAGTAAAGCCATATTTTATACGGTCGCGAATCATATTTTAATGAAAATACAACCTGATACTGACCAGTAAATTGCAAAAAACGTAAGAAATTTTTAATTTCGCGGGCTACCCTGACAGAAGTCTATGAAAGTCTATGACCAGTGTGTGTTGCCAGTGATTACTTACGGGACCGAAACATGGTCGCTCACAATGGGCCTTATCAGAAGGCTTAAAGTCACCCAAAGGGCAATGGAGAGGGCTATGCTCGGAGTTTCTTTGCGTGATAAAATCAGAAATGAGGACATCCGCAAGAGAACCAAGGTAACCAACGTAGCCCGAAGAATAGCCAAACTGAAGTGGCAGTGGGCAGGGCACATTGCTCGCAGAACGGATGGCCGATGGGGCCGAAAAGTTCTGGAGTGGCGACCGCGAACCGGAAGACGCTGCGTTGGAAGGCCTCCCACTAGGTGGACCGATGACCTGGTGAAGGCTGCAGGGATCCGCTGGATGCGAGTCGCACGGGACCGGTCAATGTGGCGACACTTGGGGGAGGCCTATGTCCAGCAGTGGACGTCTTTCGGCTGAAATGATGATGATGATGATGATGCCTCGTTCGCTGTAGTGGTTGCTAGCTGTAATGCTGAGTGTGACGTCCTGGATAAGATTCCTGCTTTGGGTTACCTAATTGAGATTTTAACGTCAAGTGTTTCTCAGTAGCAACCGAGCGATGAATTTCTGATTAGGCTTGGCTTGTGTCCCCTGGCTTGTTACTTGGGGTTTAAACATAACCGGCAAAATGTGGGTGTACTATTAAGTACACCTCTGCCTAATCCTTCTGAAACTGCAGCCTTGATGTTATGTACGACTTTTAACACGATTTAGATATTAACTTTTCATATCTACTCCCTCTGGACCGTCTAATATAGCCAACACGGACTGATCAAGTATGGTCAATGCTCTTTTTTTTAAATGTAATTCCAATAAGGTCTCAAGCTAATTTAAACATTATTTTTATGTACATGTTACAGCTAAAAGCCGAAGGAAGGGTTCCACCTAGTTCTAGCCGGCTACATCTAGTTGCGGCCGGTAACAGTTGCGAATAGAATAGAATAGAATATTTTTTTCCGTAAAACATGGTATACAGGGTGTTAGATACAAATTGAGGCACAAGCATGTTTAGCTAGGATAAAAAATAGCACGCAAACACAACGACCAAATGGTAAGGTTAGGTTAGAACTGTGACCAACCGCGCGCGAGCCGAGCGAGCGCAGCGAGCGGTGCCGCGGCAGCGGCCGGCGAGCTCTACATCCAAATTGATTGCATGTTCTAACCGAAGATAAGTAGAATACATCTAAGTTTAACCGGCTACACCTAGTTGTACCCGGCTATAACTAGGTGTAGCCGGGTACAACTAGGTGTAGCCGCACTTCGGCTATTAGCTTCAACATACACACTAAATAAAGTAAAGAAAATTAGGTACAAAGTTGATGCTTATTTCTAAAGGAATTCTTTGACCTCCTGCTCAAATATTACGTAACCCCTTCGTATCATTGGCGAAAAGCAAGTGAATTTCGTAGGTACCATTCGAAAGGTAGATAAAGGAAGGGATAGCCAGTATAGCCACGAGTGGGCTTTAAAGGTCATTGTAAATAAGTAATGAGGGGTTCCAGTGCCTATCTTATGTGCCTGAAATCCTGTATTCATGGGTTGTCGTTAAAAACCTTATTTTTGGCTTGGTTAAAAGGAACTTGGTATAATCAGCCTATAAAGTCCCCAATGCTGGGTCATTTACCTCTGTGGGGGCGAGTAGGCTGTAATTCACCACAAATTTTCGGTTCTAAGAGTGATGATGAAATCCTAACTTCCTAACTAATATTATATATGCGAAAGTAAGTTTGTTTGTTTGTTACCTTTTCACGCCTAAACCACTGAACCGATCATCCTGAAATTTTTCATATTCGTTAACAGGTATAAAGAAACGGACATAGGGTACCTTTCATCCCGAAAATAGAAACTATTCCCGAGGAAAACAATATGATAATAGATGGCGCCACGTGTCTTTCGAATCATGATTGAATTATATAATTACAAGCAGATTACAACCCGAATTGATTGTTAGGTTCTAAATTATTGCGAGTGAAGCCTCGGGCAAAAACTAGTAAATAATAAAGTAGTAAACACTAACAATACTAACCTAGTTACTTAAGTACGGGTATCATTTAAGCTATCACCAATTTAATTAGTTTTGTGTTTCTTAAATAATAGGGTTTGTCCTCAAAATAGTAGATCTGTCACCAAAATGTAGTCACCAAACAATGCAAAATCAGTTCCACAATAAATCACCTAAAATCCTGAGATATAAGGTCTAGTACCAAATAAATGTTTTTGTATGTATTATAATAGGTGTGTCCTAATAAGTATTTAAGCAAACTAATTTAAAGAGATCACCAATAAATCATATTATGTTACTAGAAAATTGCATTAAGTTCAAATAACCTAACCTAACCTAACCTAAGGAGTCGCAGTCAGGGATCGATAATCGATTTATTTGGTGACAGATCTACCATTCTGAGCACAGAGCTATTATTTAAGTAACAAAACTGTTATTATAAGAACGAAGTTTATATTCATGTAATGCAATATAATTTTATTGGTTATCGATCTCTTATTTTACACATATATTAACATTAATTTGATAATTCATACCTGGGAACAATTTTTGTTTATCTGAGAACGAAAATATTTCGTGGCGATAGATCTATTTATTAGGTGATACAACTTGATGACAAATATAAATTTTGGTGATAGAAAATATAGTTCCCCTTAAGTACCATCGCTGCTAACACTGAACTACTAACAAAACTATGGACTGTATACTTCAATTATTTATTTATTATTATTTATTTCCTTTATTGGTTTTTCACAACATATTATTTACATTTTTAAATATTTCTTAAAAAAAAAAATATAAAAACTTTTAAAAATATAAAAAAATAGTGGTCCGCCGGTATCGGGAGCAGGGTCCAAGCTACCGGGTGGTTAGAGCTCCAGAGACAGGAACGTCCTCACAATGCGAGCCGTATCGAGGAGTACTGCCTTCTGAATAAGGCCCTTGATCCAACCGCCTAAGGAGAGCCTCGAAAGATGGTCGTCGAGGCTTTTGGCTTTATGGGCATTGGCTGATATGATGATTTTATTTTTTAATTTTTAATAAATATGTTGCCCTACACTAGGAATTTCTCCTGTATCGTGGGTGAGTTTACAAACATTTAAACAAAAAACAATAAAAAAATAAAGTTTAATTTATTTAAATCAGCAAAATAATAAGGAAAACCGTATTTTTTTCTATATTCCTTCCCAGAAATATCCGTAAACAACATCACCAGAAGTTTCCGTACAAAAGCATTACTTTCTTACTAATCGATCACCCGGTGACCTACAAATAAAGCGGTCCAAAGGGAAGGTTTGATGCATCGCCATCCCTGATTGAGGGTATAAAAAAGAGGGATAATGTCGAGCCAAATCATGCTGGAATTATTTATGTGGTGTTTATTGTGTTGGCTGTACTTGAGGTTAGGATTTGTATGTTGGTAACGCTGTTTTGCATAAAGGTGTAGAGAAAGAGAAAGCATTAGAGGAGTGTATGAATTATGAGTTGTATGAATTCTCTGTAAAACTCTTTTCTATAATCGTCGTCTCCTTACTTAATATAGCACTAGAGCGTGGTATGCACGTAACTTAAATACGTCGATTTTAGAATCGAAAATAAAAATTATATAGCATTTTAGTTAAATTGTTTGTGACAAGCACAATCATTCCCAGATATGAATAAATTCTTAAAATTATGATAATAATATAATTATGTAAAACGAATATTTTTAATTTTAAAATCGACGTAGTTACGTTGAAATTACACCTGGGGCTTGTGCTAGGGCCTTTGTATGTTTTCTGTGTCTTGGTACCAGAGCTTGTTCAGATGTATTAAGAAATACCTATATTTACCGCCAAACAGTACAGTGCGAAAGATGAAATTGCGTGCTCTTGAGATTTTTTTATTCTTTTTGGTGTTTTTCGTATTGCAATAGTCAAATTCAAATTAAATGTAAGTAAGACATGTCCTAGACATATAGTAAACGTCATATAGTATACTTATAGTAGTATGACATGTTGACGGCACAGCTAGCGCAGTGGTTGAGCAATTGGCTGCTGCGCTGCGTATCGCGGGTTCGATCCCCACACGGAACAAATATTTGTATACAGTTAGTTGTTCTGAGTCTGGCTGTTTGTGTAAGTGAGTTTAAATGTTTGTAAACGCACCCACGATACAGGAGAAATTCTAAGTGTGGGGCAACGTTTTTTTATAAAAAAAGGAAAAAAAACTTCAACTTTAAAACAGTTTTTCGCTAAAAAAAAAATACGTATCGAATTTCGTTGCCCTTTTTTCCTCATTTTTCCTTGCGGACCCCCAAACTCGATTGATATTCAAGACGTTAAAAGAGCTATCACTCATCATTGCGGTTTTCACGTTTCCCGGGTTCCGTATTACAGGTTTAGGCTCACTAATCATTTTCACCTCGCCGTCTAAAGTAGGCAGGTAGGTAGATAGGTACCCATGTCAGGAAAAAGTGCTAAATCGCATGATTTGGACAGAATTATTTATAGATGGCTGTCTAAATTGCGTTTAGTTGAGAGCTGAAATGTTTTTCGGAAATGTGGCTAGTACCAGATAGTTTAGAGGGGGTTCTAGAAAAATAAAAGTCCTGACTAATCAATGATATATTAGATTATAGCTACTCATGACGCGGTCAGCCCATGATGGGTGACCAATATCAGTCTGCCTAGCCTTTACCCAAACAATGTTGGGGTCGGCTTTCAGTCTAACCAGATGCAGATCAGTACCTTTATTTTACATAGAGCGACTGTCTATCTGCCTATCTGACGTCCATAACCCAACCACTGGATAATACGATACTCCTTGGTAAGACTGGTAGTCAGACTTACAAATGAGAGCCGGGACCAACGGCTTAACGTGCTTTCTGAGACCGGAGGAAACTTGGTATGAAATTATCCTCACCCATTCACGGACCAACCTCGTCAAGCGCGGCGTCACCTTGAAAATCGACCCAATATCACTTTGCCTGACCCGGGAATTGAACTCAGATACTCGTTAGTCCAGGCGGTTCGGGTGCTTAATTTCAGACCACAATTAAAATATAAATTAGGCAGAGGTGTACCTAAGTACACTCATATTTCGCCAGTTATGGTTAAGTCCATGTAATAGGGGGCAAGCCTCAATAAAATAGTTAAAAAACCTATCCAACGTCAAAAAAACATACCTTTGTGTTTACGCGATCATAAATCATTGAATAACGACCGAAAGCTTCAAATAAAACCTTCATGTTACGTTTAAACCCATTAACTCACAGCAGAATAAATTAAATAATTATAAAAAGCAATAAAAACCGCATGAAATAATTACTATTAATAATTAAACTTGCTATAGTGCTATAAATGTTGAAGCACGGAAATTGACTGCGTTTCTCATAGTTATTCTTGTTATAGAGTTATTAATACTTAAGTAGTCAGTTAAAAAAGTAGTTTATGAATATGAAAAGGACTTTAAAATGTTGGGAAAATGAAAAAAAATGTAAAAAAATGTTGTCTATGCATTGTCGTCTTTACAAAATAACAGCAATTTTATGTTTGTTCATCTTCCTTGTTTCTCTGCATCGTTGCGTTTGAGGATGCAAGCAGATCCTTGATTCGATTCACAGGTCGGGCAGAGTGTTATTGGGTTTTTCCATCAGCAATTTCTCAGTAGCACCTCTGAACCTGCTTTTGTGCTCGGTTGGAGGCGCCTGCCAGTAACTGAAAAAATGTAGGTGTACTTGTGTATGTACAGACGCCATCACATCAAGCTACCCGAAACTGTCAAATTGTCCCAATCAACCTTGAATCTAATGAAATTTGACAGATTGTAGTAGCTTGTGTTTTTTTTTAGGGTGGGAAATCATCAAATGCCCCTCCCCCCCTCTCGCCTCTATTAAGAGATGAGCCATTTAACGAGCAGGCTGCTGGAAAATATGGCTGTCATTGTGTGGAGTTTCGAAAGTGGTTCGGTTCGGCATGGAATCTTGGCATCTTCTTGGATGAGTTTTTTGTGAAAGGTAAGTATACATTACGATTATTGACGATTTTGTCAAGTCGTACACCTCGAGTTCAAACCCAGTTTTTCGTATTTATGTGCGTATTGTATAACTATCACTTGCTTCGGTGAAGGAAAACATCGTGAGGAAACCAACATGCTTTTTTTTAATTTTCAGATGGGAAATCATTAAAGCCCCCCTCCCCCCGCTCTGGGCGGGGCGGAAGGGAGTGTCAGACTTATACTGACTAAAACCCATCCATGTTCCTTCTTTGCCCTTTGTTCAGGGCCACGGTATCTCTTTCGAATAGTCCCGCAGCCCTGGCAGGCATCGGCCCATGCGTACCCGTACATGGTTGCTGACATCTCTTTGAGGCGCGCGTGGAACACTAATGCGCCGTCGACACGGCCTGTCGTCATAAGACGGCCGGAAGATTGTAATAGCTTAATGTGCTGGCGTCTGTACATGCACGAGTCTTCCTAACCCTTCGAGGTTAGTGATTAGAGATGTGGTGTTGATGGATGGATGGATGAATGGATGTTTACTACTTTTCATGCAAAAACTACAGAACAGATTTAAATGTCAGATAGTTTATAACCTGGACTAACACATAGGATTCTTTTTACCTTTATTTTAGTAGTACGACCCCGTGAGACAAATACTGAACTCCACGCGGGCGATGCGGCGGGCATAAGCTAGTGTTTCAAAGAGGATTTATCAAACTAGGGCAGTTTACAACCACAAACTACTGAAAAACATAAAAAATCATCAAACTAGCAACACTGAATGGCTATAATCTTATGTTGCCACTGCGATGTGGAGAAAACAAATAAAAGAAAATGTTGAAATCAGATGCTACACTTTCTGTACATTTTTGTTTTTCATTTGACATTTTTCATTCGGAGTGAATAGAATAGAATGCTTTATTTGCTAAGAATGTAGGTATTACAGATCAGGTGTTAAAATACTTAGTACATTCCATGTACATTCTGCTTTTTAGGCAAGCAAAATTAATATAAACATTATAACATTAAACACAATATAAAAATGAACTAAATGTAAAGAAACACGCAAACTAATAAATATCTAACAGACATTTGTTTAAAGATGTTACTTTAAATAAATGTTTTGGTACATCATACACTATAAGCCTACAATTTTTATTATTCAGTAAAATTATAAATCTAAATCATTGAATCAACTGAACACAAATTGAATCAAAACCGACCATCATTATCTGCCAAGCCTTTTCCCAACTATATCGGAACGGCTTCTAGTCTAACCAGATCCAGCTGAATACCAGTATTTTACATGTTACACGACTGCCTGTCTGACCTTCACAACCCTGTTAGTACTGTACGATATCTCTTGGTAAGACTGGTTGTCAAACTTTCAGGCCACTGACTACCTGTAATGACTGTCAAAGATGCATAAATTACAGCCGGGACCAACGGCTTGACGAGCAATCCGAGGCACGGGTGAGTCTCAATCTGTTATGAATGGTCAGTCACCCATCCACGGACCGACTTTGGTAAGCCCCTTAAGACTCTTACGACTGATATTATTAAGCCACGAGCTCTTAATGCTATCTAAAGTGACCATTTTCATCATCATAATCATCATCATTCTCTTGCCCTTATCCCAATTCATTTGGGGTCGGCGCAGCATGCCTTCTTCTTCCATACTTCTCTATTACTCGTCATTTCATCAGACTCCTCCTTTCTTGCCATATCATTCTTTACACAGTCCATACATCGTTTCTTTGGTCTTCCTCTACTCATATACCCATCCACATTCATACTCAAAACTTTCCTCACAACATTTTCCTCATTCCTCCGCATCACATGCCCATACCACGACAACCGATTACCACACAACTATCAAAAGCTATCTAAAGTGACCATGGAGTGCAAAGAATTACTAGTATTTTTCTGGAGTTAATCGTTCATTCAAGAGCATTAAGCGTCTGTTTTCGGCGGGGCGACGGTACTAGGGACCGATTTACATTGGTCAAGGACAGAGACGAGTAGCGCATACAACTATAGTGGCGAATGGCGAAAACCTAGCCAGTAGCTGTTGACTCGCTACTATCCGATCGGTTTCCACCACTGTCCTTATCCATTATACTTATCTGCTTCGCTATACACTTGACCAATGTAGAGCCAAGTTTACGCGAAGAAAACAAAGTGAAGATCGCGCGTGACGTTTGACGCTTGTCGTAATACCCAAGGTCGTGGGCGGAGCGTAATGTTTAGCCCAGTAACATTTTGAAGTTAAAAGACCTGGTCTAGCGGGAAATGAGCGCGACACTCGCTAGCGGCTATAAACCGCCAATGACCATAAAATTACTGGGGGCGTTCGCACTCGGTACGGAAAACGCGGCGGATTTGGGTCGGGTGCGTTCATTTCGTAGATTTATAAAACACTAGCTGTTGCCCGCGACTTTCGTCCGCGTGAAATTTTAGCTTATAACCTTCCTCGATAAATGGGCCTTCCAATTCTAAAAGAATTTTTCAAATCAAACCAGTAGTTCCAGAGATTAGCGCGTTCAAGCAAACAAACAAACTCTTCAGCTTTATAATATTAGTATAGATATAAACCTGTCATTGATGTGTAAGGAAAGGTTTACTTTAGCTTTATAATATCCGTAAGTATTCGGTAACACACTTTTAATCAGAGTACGAAAGATTTTGAAGGAAATTCTCAATCCCTAGCGTCATTTGTTTTAAAAAATCGTCAGCTCGACGATTGGCAGTAAAAAAAACATACGTTGAACTGTCAAAATGAAAAAGCATGGCGATTGTGGGTGTGTAACGCAATGAAACCGCTTTTTACTTTCGCTGTATCTACAACATTATTTTTAGTATATGCGAAACCTGAATTTAGTTTGTTCAGAATAAGTTACTGAATCGATTCCAATCATTTTTAAACCATGTTTTTCATTATTTCCCAAAAATATTTAAAAAAGTTAAAAGCTGGACACCGAGCGACTTTGGGTACTTATCGCAATAATTTAGGTACCTTCTGCCAAAATATTATTATCAATGAGCTCAAGACGACGCAGGAGGCGCGCGCTGCGTGGTGACCGCGTTTTTGTGCGGACAACTAGGTAACAGAACAAGCTTATAACTTTGTGATTTTTCATGATACAGTTTTGAAATTTTGTACATAGATTCTTTACATAAAAATACTAGACACGTGTATCAGGTTTCGCATATACTAAAACTAATGTTGTATACAAATATTATAAAAAGATATTTGTTTCTAAGTTTATATATTTTTATGTTTGTATGTCCCCTACATACAAACATAAAAACATACAAACTTAGAATAATCTTCGGAACTACTGATCCGATTCAGAAAATTCATTCACTAACGGGAAGCTACATTATCCCCGAGTGGGTTGATTTCCATATATAACGGGAGCGAATCCGCGAGCAAACACTGGTATTTGGAATTGAGCACCGCATTATTTTTTATTACTTAAAAACATATTTCTCTAGGACATAACTCCAAAAATCTAATTCCACTGCTTGTTTTATTATTCTGTTATCCATTCATAACATCTTAATTAGATTTTTTTCATTGACTAGGGAATGCCAAAAACATTCTATTAATCTAAGCTAAAAGCATATTTCGACAGCAAAAAAAACGAACTCCTATTGTATTAGTATTTTGTCTAAAATCAGCTAACTATGAGTCGGACTCGGACATATAGGGTTCGTACAAAACGTTGAACAAAAAAAAACAGACTACAATCTATAGTTTTGTTAGTATTTTAGTGTTAGTAACAATGGTGTTTAAGTAATTAGGTTAGTATTATTAGTGCTTACAACTTAATTACTTATTTAGACCTACGACTGTACCCACCCAGTGTCTCTGGAAGAGGCAGTCCGGTTTGGCAGCAATCAGCTTCAAAATTCTGTTGTCATTACCATGCAAGTTATAGCAGCCACACTAATTACTCACTCTGTAAATTTTTCAAGTGACTACATATTCCAGTTCAAAAGATACAGCCCTCTGACAGACGGACAAACACCGCAGCGTAATAGGATCCCGTTGGCACCATTTGGGAACGAATCCCAAAAAAACCTTGCTGAAAATCTCAATTAGACTTTGTGATTGGCTAGGGAATGAAATCAAAAGTCCTTGACCCAACTACAGCGTTTCACAAAAGAGACGACTTGTCGAGTCTAATCCCAGAGGCAATATGAACGTTATTGCCACAAAAAAGATAGACATAGAAGGTCAGTTTCATACAACGCCCGCACACATAGACACGCTTCACGTACAGCGAGTGCAAGCGCACTAGCGTCAAGCATTTGTTTGAAATCGGCGCACGTATGCGTCTGGCTTGTCTTGCCTTGCCGGTCGCACCCACTCTGAAAGCGTGGCCGCCGCGCTGTCAGCTATTGATCAACCGCTTTAATGAGTCCTTGCGAAGGTATCAATATAAATAGAATATTCTGAAGGTTGTTCGCGTATTGGTTCAATTAGTATCATAATACCTACGTGGATTATGGTTATTTTAAAGCAAATAAACTGTGGGATATTGTTAGGACTTTTTGGACGCTTAATGAACTTTGCCCTTGGGCAAGGCGGAGGACTCATTAAGACGGTCGGTCTATAGTCTATTTCTTTCACTCACGCACCTAATAGCTTATCTCTTCTTTTCTCCCGCGAGTTATACGCACCGAACCATCGCTCCTCAGGTTACGTCACTGTAACTTTTTTCATTTGTTTTCTCCTCGGACGCTGCTGCCGTAACACGTGTGTTGCTTGAGCGTATGGCTCATGGTGTAGAAGTCACGTACAGCAAATGCGAGCGCACTCGCGATCTTCCTGCCCTTGCCCCATGTTATTTGAGGTCGTCGCAACACATTTTTTCTTCCATTCTCCTCTGTCAGTCGTCACGCTATCTTTTACTCCGTTTTCTTTTATATCATTCTCCACACAATCCATCCATCTTTTCTTTGGTCTTCCTCTCTCTCTCCATCCATCAACATTAATACTCATCACTCTTTCAGTCACATGGTGTTCTATCCCTCCTCATGACATGCTCATACGACGACTCCCGACTCCCTTTCATCTTTTTTGTAACTGGCGCCACTTTTAAATTTCTTCTTTGATCATTTCTTACTTTATCCATTTTAGCCACGCCACATATCCATCTCACCGCGAACCGGAAGACGTTGCGTTGGAAGGCCGCCCACTAGGTGGACCGATGACCTGGTGAAGGTTGCAGGGATCCGTTGGATGCGAGTCGCACGGGACCGGTCAATGTAGCACATTTGGGGGAGCCCTATGTCCAGTAGTGGACGTCTTTCGGCTGAAATGATGAATAATGACACATCCATCTCATCATTCTCATCTCTGCTGCATGAAATCTTTTTCATCCGTCTTCTGTAGCGACTGTCCTTTGTTTAAGATCGCCGTACGTGCGTGTCTATGTGTGCGTGTGTCTGCAATTTCAGCCGTCGTGTGGAGTAGACCTTCTGTTACGTCTGTTTTGTGTGATTGCAGGCAAAACTGAATTCTTGACGTGTTTACTTTTAATATAGTGTTGGCAGGAAATGTTTGACGGGAAATAAATACAGGCGAAGCTTAGCCATGATTGTTGAGGGGTTTCTGCAAGGGTGGGGAAAGATTATTTATTATTTTTTGATTGGGCAATCATTTATATTCTTTGTGTTGGAAAAATTGATTGGGTAGCGATAGGGTATTTGTGTTTCCGTGTTATTTGAAGCTAAGAAAAGGTTACATTTTATTCAGAGTAGGTAACATGTCTATGGCCTATGGTGAACTCGGGGTTAAATTTTAATCATTGATCATTAATTTGAGGACATCAAAATTTACTGTTATATTACTATAGCTAGACCATATTGTCCCACTGCTGGGCAAAGGCCTCCCTCCATTCCTTCCAAGGGTCACGATTCTGTGCTTCTTCTTTCCAATTGTCAAGGACGACATCCAGTTCGTCCCGCCATCTCCTCTGTGGTCTGCCGCGACCCCGTGTCATTGTTTCAAGGCACCAATCCTGAGCTTTACGGGCCCACAGCTCGTTCGGCATGCGACAGACGTGTCCTGTCCAGTCTATCCAGAAATTTGGCATCATCATGAAAATCTGTGTCAATTATATAAGTATTGAAGTCTTGAAAAAAAGAAGATGTAGTGGCAAAAATTGAAAAGAGTATGCTTAGATGGTTTGGTCATGTGGAGAGGATGAGTCTAAGGCGACCAACAAAAGGTATTTACAAGGCAGATGTGAGTGGCAACGCCGGGAGGGGACGCTTTTATTTTGTTTTGTTGACATTATTTTGTTTGTATATTAGACTATAATGTTATTAATTGACTTCACTTTAATTTCTATTTTGTTTTGTTGACATTATTTTCTTTGTATTAATATTTTAACTTATGTAATAATTTGCACGCCGTAAGGTAGACTGTAGCCGATCTCATTAATTTATCTGCAACACCTAATCTGTACCTACTTTCATAGCAAATAAAATTCTGATTCTGATTCTAATGAATCGCAAGTGCGCCAGTGGTGACATAACGCGACCTACATACCAGTCTACCCACACCACAGCGTGCTTCTACAAAGCAGTGATGTTTACAGCTCGAGGCGAGAACGACATTCAATGTCTGATCGCAGCTGATTTGAGACGTCCTGGAACTGTACCCGATTCATTGTGCCCCGTGTTATTGTGTTAAGTTGTAATTTCAAGTAATTTGTTAGTTTAATAGAAACAGTGTATTTTCATTGCACGAAACCCATCTTCTGCCCACATGATGTACGAGCCTAACGGAATAAATCCTGACAATTCGACGGATGAAAAAAAAGCAAGGGAATTTAAAACTTAAAGACCATTTTTCATACCAACCGTCCTTGCCCAGACTTTGCCTCTCTGAAAAGAACGAATAAAAAAAACTCGTAAGCTTCTTATATTCTGCAGCAGATTGCGCCGTCAACAAAAGTTTTCTTTTTTGAAGTGTAGTTCCTCTAATGCGAAGTAAAAATAATTGTGCTGAATAAATATATAGTGGGACGAAGGCTTAAGCCGCCCTTGCCTAGGTTGGTCTGTGGATGGGCCTACACTACTACATTACATACCGAGTTTCCTCCATGCCTCGGAAAGCACGTTAAGTCGTTGGTCCCGGCTGTTATTTGTAGATCTTTGACAGACGGTACAGCTAGTCAGTGGCTCAAAAGTTTGACAATCAGTCTTACCAAGGGGTATCGTATTACCCAGTACTAACTGGATTGCGGAGGTCAGATAGGCTGTCGCTCCATGTAAAATACTGGTATTCAGCCGCAACAGGTTAGACTGGAAGCCGACCCCGACATACTTGGGAAAAGTCTAGGCAGATGATGATGACAATGTGCCACCCGGACGCATGAGTGGCACCTATAACCGAACAGAAATACTAAAAATCCATGACGAAACTAAACCAATCATCAAAATTTATATAATTATGCACATTTCCCTAAAACACCACTATACGTGTTCAAATCTAACTCGACTACAAACCAAATTATAGTTAATATTCAAACCCCGCTCTGTTTAGCAACTAACTACAATATTAGTCCTAGAATATCAAATCAAATCGCATTGTGTAGTATATTAACATAATCAATTCATTCACAATCAAATCTAAATATATTTGTGCTTTGAATAAATTTAGTGTAGGTCTAGAGTCTAGATTAAATACTGCTAAAGGCTAAATCGATCGACTTTGTTTTGTTATTCGGTTTTTGTGAATGAATATTTTATTCATTCATTCTTTTAGAGGTGAATGAGTTAGGCCTAGCGCGCATTGCCTTGCGGTGAAATGCACTCCAGCTGTGGTGCAAACACGTTATAGTTATGGACTACCATACAAGAGTCCCCATCTACGTATATTTATTATTGCGTAAAAAAGGGTATTCCAACGGTATTGGGTACATCCCTTGACGGCCTTAAGGCCTATGAAGGGCTTCTTTTTCATAACGATCTACAAATTTGCAGCGGGAGGCCTACGATGACTTTACCGCATGCGTTTATTTCACCGCAGTGCGCACACACATAATACTCCGTACGTCACAAGATATGCGTTGAAAAAACGCAAGGTAGTGCGCGCTAGGGCTTAGTCAGGCCTTACATCTAGTTTTCCTTTAATTGAGATACGTAGACTGAAATAAAATTAACCATAATACTTTATTAATTATTTTATAAAATTAGGCCAGTAGACAAAGAGATGAACAGATGATTTAGGCACGCCTCATGAAGGCTGGATCGAGGTGGCGCAGGAGTAGAGTACCTGGAAGGATATGGGGGAGGCCATTGCCCAGCAGTGGGACATACAAGGCTACTGAAAAAAAAGGAAAAAAAAATGTTTTGACTACAACATACTTTTGTAAAGCTTAGGATAATCAAAATAAGATTTGTTCTGTAGGAGAATTACTCTTGACACACTCGCTCCTCCATTGCGGTATCTAGCCTGAAAAGTAGCCCATTCACAATTACAATTTAGATATATTTTGGCCTACATTGTGTCTCACGGCTGGTTAATGGACCCCCTTTCTTTCCAAAATTCTCTGGCTCGTGCGATCTTTAGTCTAGTTTGCCCTGTGAATAGATATTGGGACCAAATGAACCGATATATACCTATGGGAACTAAAAGAAAAGTGACATTGAACTTTAAGCTTAACAACGCTTGGCACGCGACGATGGCAAAAGACCGGACGGCATGTCTTTGTTTCATTGGAAGATGGGTAGGCCTTTAGCGTGGGACACCACTTGTGTCGATACTCTTGCGCCATCACATCTTCTAACATCATCGTGCTGCGCTGGCGCTGCCGCTGCGGCTGCAAAAAACCTAAAGCGGCGTAAATGTAGAAATCTTTGAGGAAACTATATTCTCGAGCCGTTTGGGGTTGAAACTCTGATGGGGCCGTGTGGTCCAAGCGCTCATAGCCTGTTTAAGGAAATTTAGAAACGCCTAGTTGACGCTTCCCGTGACCCAAGCTGATGACTATCTTTTACCTTGGCCAGAGGCTAAATGTTGCCATACAACGTGGCAACGCCGCCAGTCTCTTGGGCACATTACCAGCTGACAGCTTATAGTTTGTTGTTAGTATTTATTTTAGTTTATTTAATAGTTTTTAATTAATAATGTATTTAGTTAGTTTACTCTGCTTAACAAAGATTGAAACACATTAACGACTTAAAAAGGCGTAAATCATTTTAGTGTTCTCTAAATACAACAGTGTGACCTAATCCTACGAAAGGTCTGACACTAATAAAATAGGACCCTATACCCAAATCGATACACATCAATAAAACATGCCATCCGAAGGTAATATTTAATTCAGACAATATATTGAGAGCGTCTAACCCTTCGATTGTTCGTACGATTGTTTTAACCTTACCAATGCCGACTAGTTAATACTTAATGTAAACCTTTTGAAGGCGTTTAATCAAACTTGAGTATTGTATTTTCGGTAATAACTGTTTTGTGTCAATGGTCTGATTGTACAGAAATAACTACGTTTATTAATGTACTGATGTTGAGCTATTGTTCCTAACTATATGTATGTTATTATGTTGACTATAGACAATAGGTACGCCCTCTATTATCTGAGCATATATATATACTCCTTTGCCTAACTCTTGGGGGATTGAAGCGTGCTGTGATGTGTAATCTAGACAAAACATAACAAACTCAAATTCAAAGTATTTATTTCAAACTAGCTCATGCTCGCGGCTTCGCCTGGGTGGAGTTCGGTAATTGTCTCATGAGGTTATACTACCTGGATAAAAGTATCCTATGTGATAATCCAGGTTATAAACTATCTGTGTGTCAAATTTCATCCAAAACCGGTCAGTAGTTTTTGCGTGAAAGAGTAACAAACATCCAGACATCCTCACAATCTTTCGCATTTATAAAATAAGTAAGATTGACCCACACTTTTGTACAGTCAAAAACCAGATGTCCTACTGCCACAGGCATAATAAACGTAAATGAACTGTAGTTGCCCATTCTAAAGCGTAGATCTCATTGACAGATCGGCATACACTGTGGATACCCTTTTCAAATCAAGGTAGATATCAAATCGGATACACCTTTAATTTACATAGAATAAGGTTTGATTTTCTAGTGGAATGTGAAAACATTTATGGTGGAAGCGCCAGGATGGCCACTGACACTGAACTGCTGATTGCAAAAAAAAAATAAAATTTCGCGGGCCACCCTGGCGCTTCCCCCTTAAATACACGATGAAAAAACGCAGCTGAGAATTTACAAATCTATAAAACCTTTAATCACATAAACTTTCTTAACCACGACGCGCATTAAAAAAGCTGCAGAACCGCAGCGTCACCTGAACCCAGTGCTTCAATAAACTATGCAAATGTTGGAGTAAATTCTGCGGCGAACAACAACGTCGGTTTAACGTGCAACATAATTTAGCAAGTTTATAATAGAGGGCGTCGTAAATGACGCGAAATTCGAGCACCCGAGCCGAGTGGCAAACTATAAATATTGGGGACTTGGTCACTTGTTAATAATTAATGATTAAGTTGGTAGTTTGTTTTGGGGTTAGTAATCAACAAAGACTATATTTACTATTAGTAACATAACATAACCTAACATCACGCCCTAGTACTAGTAGTAATAGTACACTCACATTTCGCCAGTTATGTTTAAGTTCCATGTAATAGAGGGCGAGCCGAGCACTAAGACTCCGTGGTGGCTGTTTACTGAAATTCCCGATGGATAGACCCAATAACAAATTGCCCGACCCGGGAATCGAACTTAGGACGCTTGCGACTACTCGACCAACGAGGTAGTCTTTTTTGGTTAACTTAAGCTGATTTACCTCAACTGCCATAAGTCTACATTCATTATGCAAGCTGCTCAACTTCAAGTTTAAGTTTACGACTCACGTTATACACCGTGCCGTGTTTACCGTCTTACAACGATGACAACAAAAATAATGTCATCCAACCGGTTGATATACAAAATTATTTTTAGTATATGCGAAACCTGAATATAGTTTGTTCAGAATAAGTAACTGAATCGATTCCAATAATTTTTAAACCATGTTATATTTTTTCCCAAAAATATTTAAAAAAGTTAAAAGTTGGCAACCGAGCGACTTTAAGTACCTATCGCAATAATTTAGGTACCTTCTGCCAAATTATTATTATCAATGAGCTCAAGACGACGCTGGAGGCGGGCGCTGCGCGGTGAACACGTTTTTGTGAGGACAGCTAGGTAAGAGAACAAGCTTATAACTTTGCGATTTTTTATGATACAGTTTTGAAATTTTGTACATAGATTCTTTACATAAAAATACTAGACACGTGTTTCAGGTTTCGCATATACTAAAACTAATGTTGTGTATGTCGGATCCGGTCATTTGTACGGACATAAAATGAATTGGAAAGCGCGCCAGTGTGCAGTTATGACAACACAGCGTGCTTTTACAGAGCCCTGATGTCCAGCTCGAGGCGAGGGCGAAAGTCAATGTCTGATCGTGGCGGAGTTGAGACGTCTTGGAACTGTACCCGATTCATTGTGCTCCGTTTTATTGTGTTAAGTTGTCATCTCAAGTAATTCGTTAGTTTGCTAGAAACAGTGTATCGCACCCAGTGTGTTATTATAGCACGAAACCGATCCCCCCATTTAGTGTTTTATGCGTGCGGTGCGAGAACCGATCATAATTGGGTTACCACTGAAAACCACCTTGAATACAACACACATGCAAGCTTATGAAAGATTATAGCAGTATTAATTAAAATCCTATTCGGCCATTTCGCCATTTTATTTCAATTATAAACCCGCATTAATTTAAATGAAATTAATTTCACAAAATAAGTGTGGGAGGCATATTTATTTGCGAATTATCGTAAATTGCTTAATGATAAGAACTTAATTATGATTGTAATTTATGAGTAATAGCCTTTTGGGTGTTGCAGTAGACAATTATGTGGTGAAAAATGATGAATGATTTTCAATTAGACTGTTCTTTCGGCGTGGTGGTGTTAAAAAAACATTCTGGTACTTTCGAAGCTATCTCAGTGTTCGCTAATTATTCTTCATATTATTCATATGTGAGGAGCTCGTGGCTAAATTATAACTGCCGCACGGGTCGATCTTCAAGGTTAAGCAGTGCTTGCTGAGGTTGGTTTGTGGATGGGTGACCATCATTACATACAGAATTTCCTCTGTGCCACGGAGAGCACGTTAAGCCGTTGGTCCTGGCTGTGAATAGTCTTTTCACAACTGCGTTGGGGTCGGCTTCCTGTCTTACCGGATGCAGCTGACATTCAGTATTTTAAATGGAGCGACTGCTTATCTGTCCTCAACAACCCAGTTAGTACTGGGTAATATGATACCCCTCGGTAAAACTGGTTGTCAGATTTTCTACGACCTGTGACGACTGTCGAAGATCCACAAATGGCAGCCGGGACCAACGGCTTAACGTGCTTTCTAAACCACGGATGAAACTCGGTATGTTATGATGGCTCCCCATTCAAAAAACCGACCTAGGCAAGCGCGGCTTAACCTTGAAGATTTAGCCACGAGCTCTCAACTAAACAGCAAATATGCCATCAATAATTAAATCTCAACTCCGGCACATAAGATATCTGCTCCCTAAATAAGCCACTAAATTAAGTAGGCCCTCCGGCTAATAATATTATTTTTGCTCGCCGGATTATATGCGGTCCAGGGTTTATATAGGACAGTAATGAAATGATAGAGGACGCTAATCCTTTTTGAAAGGTGTTCCTCGGGGGAGAACCGGGCTTATTAAGAGGATATTTTGATAAAGACATTTTTGACATGGGGCTTAAGTGATGAGTTGGGGGCGTTTGAGCGTCTGTGGAATTGTGGGGTCGAGTTTTGGGGGTCAGAGGTGTCGGAATGTGTGTCGAATTTATTTTTGATATTGTGGCTTGGAATATTTAGTATTGTGTCTGAGGTAGATATTAAGATTCTTGTTTGTCACTATCCTCATTATAGTTCCTTGATAACACGATACTCCTTGGTCAGACTGGTTGCCAGGTTTCCGGTTTCTGAAAACCTGTAACGACTGTAAGATCTAGGCATAACAGCCAGGACCATCGGCCTTACGTGAATTTCGAGTCACGGAGCACTATATTGAAAATAAAATCATTTTTGAGACATATTGACCCATTACGCACTCTCTAATCCAGGTCCAATTGATAACCAGCGTTGGGCTCTAGTTGTCCGGCATTTTGCTGAACTGGGTCGTTTGGAGCAGCCGTGAGGCAGTATTACATATTTTGTTTAGATTTAAGTTTTTTGTATTTTTTTTAAATATTATTTTTGTTTTAAATTGGTGCACTTGTGGCATGTGCCAAATAAATGTGTATCTTTCATTACAAACATTATTCTTTTAATTTATCACACAAATAATTTTAAAACTGATCTAAATGTGCGAAGCCTACAAGACCGCTACGCCGTAGCATGATGCTACGCCGTAGCTCGTAGCACCTAGCGTTTAAGTTCTTGGCAGTCATTTGAATCATGATATTATTTAATTCAAATGACTTTGAATTAAATAATATCATGATGTTTTTCAAAAGAAAAAGCTCTGTGCATTTTGCACTGTCTTCAGTTTTAGTGTTTTCACACGCACATGCATACATAAATCTCACACCTTTTATAGAGAGGGTAAGAAAAAACTACAGAATGCCACCTGTTACGATCCTGTTCTATTGGTTTTAGTTAGAAATATCTGGCTCAATGACATCTAAAGTACAAAAAAAAATGAATTTCATCCACAACAATTAATCGACAACTCTGTCAAAACCTTCAAACATCAAAACCTTTTGCAAAAAAAAAAACAATTTCATCCCTACTTTTGTCACGCACCATGATAAAAGCCACGCTTAGACCTAATCCATCTTCGTACCCTCAAGAGACCAAAAGTTCTCAGCATTTTTCATCCCCAGATCACCATAAACCAACATCAGGTATAAACTTCTTAATTAACAAGGAAATGTCGGCAGCTCTCAGGTTTTAATATAGAAATATGAAAAAAATGCAAATTTTCTCCTCTGTTTTAGTACTAAAGTGGCGGTCTCTTATTATGCTGGACAGTGTAATTAAAATGTGGAAGTTTGTCAACAGTTTAGGGCAGGCAATGAGGTGTAGTTAGGACTACGGACTACCCCGTTGGTCTGACGTCCTGGGTTCGATTCCCAGGTAGAGCAAGGTGTTATTGGGTTTTCTTTATTAGGGATGCTGCTTCGTACTAAGTAGTAATTTTGTTGTGTATGCGTGTTCGATTCCCGGGTTGGGTAAAGTGTTGTTTGGTTATTCCATCAGGAATTTCTCAGTAGCAGCCACTTAGTCGGAATTTGTGCCCGGTTGATGGCAATAAGCCCGCCCCCTATTATATGCGACTTAAACATGACTGGCAAAATGTGGGTGTACTATTAGGTAGACCTCTGCCTAACCCTTCGGGGATTACAGGCGTGATGTTATGTTAGGATTACGTTTGTGTGACGAGGTTGAGAGTAATTTTGAATCTTAGTTACATACTCACGTTGACGTGCTCTTGGTTTAATAATAAATAGCCGCACGGACCGATCTTCAAAGTTAAGTGGTGCTTGCCAAGGTCGGTCCCTGGACGCACGTTAAGCCGTTGGTCCCAGATGTCATTTATATATCTTTGACTGTCGCTTTAGGTAGTCCGTAGCCCTAGTCATACCCATTAGGAAGTTTGGCAACCAGTCTTCCCAATGGGTATGGTGCGATTCAGGTCTAACTGGGTTGTGGAGGTCAGATAGGCAGTAGCTCCATGCAAATAAACTGGCATTCCAATCTCAAAACAGTTGGAAAGGGTGGCAAAAATACGTAACACTAGCACTTCGCCCACGACTTCATCTGCAAAATTTTTAATAGCTCGGCTAATTTGTATAATTCATAGCCTATGTTACTTTCTGATAATTTTATTTTCTATTGCTGAAATAATGGTTAAAATCGGTCCAGAAGTTTCGAAGCTTATTAGGTACAAACAAAAAAAAATCTTTTCTCTTTATAATATTAGAATAGATTAGTATAGATCATCACGCCTGTAATCCCGATGGGTTAGGCACAGGTGCACCTTTTGTAAACACACAATTTGACAGAATAGGGGGCGAGCCTACTGCAATCAACCAAGGGCAAATCAGACTCTATGCTAAGAAATTCTTGATTGAAAACCGAATAACTATTGGCCCAACCAGGGCATCCAACCCAGGGTCTCATACTCAGTAGTAATGTTTGCTATCACTACTTGGTGTAGTACGCAGGGACGGTTACCGTTACCACAAAAATACCGGTAAAATTACCAAAACCTTAACGTTATGCTACGTTAACTATTAACGTTAAAAATATCGTTAAATCATAGGATTTACCGGTATTTAAATAGCGTTACCAATAACGTTACTTCGCTAAAAACTAACAATATCTGGCGCGACGTTGCCAAACCGAACGCGCGCCGCGTTTGGCTCTTCAAATCGGAGCGGCAACTACGACACATAGCATTTTACGACGATCGGACAGATACCTACGAAAACGCGACGACTCGCACGTTTTTCATTTTATAGGACAAGATACAACTATTTGTTTTGTTGTTCTAATTATTACTTTTTTTTTGTAAAAAATATAATTATGGGCCGAAAAAAGTGCAACAAAGTATATAATGTTTAAAATACTGATATATTATATCAGTATTTTAAACATTTTAAAATTTGTTTGTTTTTTTTGTTTAAAATACTGATAATTATATCAGTATTTTAAACATTTTAAAGAAAAATTAATGTGGATAATACGAAACGGGGTACTATGAAAATAAGAGCCTTCGGGACCCGGTGGGATGTGGGAGTAGTAGGGTGGGGGAACACCATGGGACACCTCTTGGGCATTGACCTTGAGGTCAAAATCAAAATTCCGAAAGTCAAGACCCGCGGTTCTCAGGAACTCAACTATAACTACGCTACATTCAATATAGAGAATCGTCGGAAAGGAACTAAGCATCGAGGCATCGGTCAATCACAGTGCGGTAGCGTTTAATGCTTTGCACTTAGACACACAGTTGCACTTTTTTGCATCGTGTCGTCCGTCAACCATTTCAAGTCAACACTTTCCAAATATCGCGCGACTGAAATTCAGTGTGCGTCAGAATGGCTGGTTGTTGAGACCAAAAATTGCTATCTATTTGCTACTTTTTACTACTTATCAGTAGCGAAGGGCCAATTTTAAAAGGTAAGCCGGAGTACATATCTTGACTGTATAGAATATGATTGGCTGGAGAATACTGAATGTGCCTTTTTTCAAAGGGCTTCCCTTCTCCCGGCAGGAATCGGGTTGTATGGAACCTTCGCCACTGCTACCTATAGTCAATTAATTGCTATCTAACTTGGAAACAAAATGAAGGGACTTCAAAATGACGAATAAAAAGAAACATTGTTGTAATCGTTTTAAATTGCTTTATTCAATAACCTTAATCCATTCCCTGTAAAAATTTCAAATGTTCATAACTTTTTACTTGTTAAAGCTACAAGGTGGGCATTGAAGGATGTGAGGGTAGCAATCACTCAAGTAAAAATAATAACACGAGTTTAAATAGTCTACACAAACGGAGAGTTGACCAGCCATCCTAATATCAGAATGGCTGGTCATTTTGAAGTCCTTTTATTTTCCAAGTTATGTAGCAATTAATTGATGTAGTTACTAAAAAATAGCAAATAGTAGCAATTTTTGGTCACCAGCCAGACGTGAACTGATACAGACAGCCAGTCAGTCATTCTGACGCACACGGGATTCACGGTCATTACGAATAATCACGTCGATTGTTGTGACGAAAAGGACAATTAGGAATTCTCCTGGATGATGCGTGCGTTTACTAACTTAAATCTTACATACACAAGCAGCCAGACCCGGAACATTATATCATATATTATTCCACATTTCGCGGTCTAGTGCGATTGTAGGCCAAGACCCGGAGTTGGTCAAATATTTGTTCTCTACAGGAACGAACCCGCGACACATAGCGCAGCAACCTATCGCTTAGCCACTGCGCCATCAACCTTGCCGTCTTTTCATCCAGTTAATAGGTAGCTATCCAGTTTATAGGTAGCTCTAGCTATCTATTTCGTCTAAGCTGCTTGGCACCATTCAATGTGCCTCACGAAATTGTAAAACTGAAATGCCTTTTGCTATTTTGTCAAAAACCATACCTAATAGTAATATGATTAAATTTCATAGTAGACACTTATATGCCAGTGCGAATGGAAAAAAAAACATTTATGGTTTAATTTTTTTTTTTCATAATTTCCTAGCTTCAACTTTTTATTTTATTTTATGAACAAAATCTAAGACATAAATACTTTTATACTCTTAAACAAACATTTTCTTCAATAGTTATCGTTGTTAAAAACGGTAATAAAATAATAACTTTTAATAATAGACCTATTAGTGCACAGGTGTAGCGCAAATAGCAAAAATAATCTACCCATAACAATCATTATGCGACGAACTTAACTCGCTTACAAAATAATATTTTTGAAATGCCTACATGATATCTACGTATAGTTACGGTTAGAATGCGGCGCGGCGCTTCCATACCATACGGTCTGCGCGTGAGAGAGACGAAATAAAAACAACATATCGGACCCTCTCGCACGATTTGCAGCGTTCAACTTCTAATAGTTCAAAGTCCAAACAGTCGACCTTGATGAGCGACCGACATCGTTAGAAAGAGATAGGCGAATAAATTACCGGTATAAGTATTGTTACTTTTACCGATACTAATATTAGTTATTAGATAACGTTAACGGACTTACGGGTAACGTTATAAATATCGTTACTTTTTTAACGTTAACATAACGGTAATCGGTAACGTTAAGAAAAAAGTAACGGTAATTCGGTCCCTGGTAGTACGAAGCAGAATCTAAAATATATGTTACCGGTAATTACCCAAGCTTTTTGGTTGGTGGGAAGAGAGTTTTAAGAATAACACAAAAATATATTCAAATATTGAGGTTGGATGCAGCGCTAGCCGGCTGTTGCTGCGGCACAGCTCGCTAAGTTCACTCGGCTCGCGCGCGTCTGGTCACAGTTCTAACAAAACCTAACCCGATCGATGTGCGTTAGCAATAAAATGGATACACAGGTATAACCGACTCGAACTCGACTCGTTTACTCGGGTAAACCTAGGTTTACTTCTTCTTTTAGCTTTACCCGTAATATATGTTACGGGTAAAGCTAAAAGAAGAAGTACACTTTGAAAATCTATTGCGAACTAATTCGTTTCTTTTATTCAATAACAATTACATTATGTCTGAATGTTGATTACTCCGTATTCTAACCAAAGGGATGGTGATGAAGTGATCGAGATTCCTCCCTTTTCTATAGAGGATGAGAAACTATTCACCAGGACTTTCATACCTATTATTATGCATCCCCTTTGCACACACTCCAATATAGAAGCACCCTTTGAAAAGTGATGCACTTGTGAATTTCTGTGAACTATCCGTTGTCGGAAATGTGATAAACGCCAGCTTCAGGCAAATGAAAGGGTATCGAGGGAAATCATTCGTTTGTAAACTAGCAATTTCTCACTGCTCCATTTTCATTTCTCGCATATGAGTCTTTTTAAGTGTTCGAGATGCTAGTTCCACGGAGATCAACTCTGTTACTGTAGTTTAGTGCTTATGAAGCTAGGATCACACGTTATTTTTTTTATGGGAACTCATCATCATCTGCCTTGCCTTTTCCCAACGATATTGGGGTCGGCTTCCAGTCTAACCGGATGCAGCTGAATACCAGTATTTTACATGGAGTGACTGCCTATCTGACCTCCACAACCCAGTTAGTACTGGGTAATACGATACCCCTTGGTAAGACTGGTTGTCAGACTTTTTGACAGTCGTTTGTCAAAGATCTACAAATGACAGCCGGGACCAACGGCTTAACGTGCTTTCTGAGGCACGGAGAAAACTCGGTATGTAATGGGCGGTCACCCACCCACAGACCAACCTAGGCAAGCACGGCTTAACCAAGATCGGCTGATGGAAAAAAATAATAGAAATAAAATATATCTTTAGCTTTTTTTTATGGGAACTGATTATGAAAAAATTTTAATAACGATGACAGATGATTTTGGAAAGTATTGAGCAATAATGACCATGGATATTAGAGGGGAAGACCAAAGAAACGATGAATGGATCTTGTGAAAGATGATATGGAATGGTCGCCCAATAAAGAAGTATGGAATGTTATTGTATATCGGGCTGGTGTAAGTAACTCCACGTCCAAACCGCGTATTTGGCATACGGGTGGGAAAATCTTTCGATCCACCCCAGTACCCCTAAAAATGCCAGCAATGCCTTGGTTTTACTGACGATCTTGCAGAGAGTACCTGGGTTACCGAAGTAAGTGGCCTATATGAGGCATCCTCTGGGCAGTGTAAATGCACGTGGGCTGCTGTATCTTCCTCCATGGAAGCTCGACACAGTGGGCTGTCTGTGACTCCTATAATAAAGAGGTGTTTATTTAAATAGTTGTGTCCAGCAATGGCGGCTGTAACTGTGCGCAGCTGTAGTTTGGTCAGTTGAGGCACCTGTTTAGTGAAGCTGCTATAGAAGTATGGAAGAAGAAGACTCGAAATAAAGAGTGTAATAGTTGGTCAGGCCGAGTGTTATTGAGTTTTTCCATCAGTTTCTCAGTAGCAGCTCGGCATCTTGGTTTGTTACCAGTGAATGGGAATAGGATAGCACCCTATTACATGAGTCTTAAAGTCATCATCATCATCATTCTCCTACACTTTATTTGGTGTCGGCGCAGCATGTCTTCTTCTTCCATACTTCTCTATTACTCGTCATCTCTACAGTCACATCTTTTCTAGCTATATTATCCTTAACATAGTCCATCCATCGTTTCTTTGGTCTTCCTCTACTCTTATAGCCATTAACATACATACTCAAAACTTTCCTTACGACATTTTCCTCATATCTCCGTATTAAATGTTCATCATCATCATCATCATTTCAGCCGAAAGACGTCCACTGCTGGACATAGGCCTCCCCCAAGTGCCGCCACATTGACCGGTCCCGTGCGACTCGCATCCAGCGTATCCCTGCAACCTTCACCAGGTCATCGGTCCACCTAGTGGGAGGCCTTCCAACGCAGCGTCTTCCGGTTCGCGGTCGCTACTCCAGAACTTTTCGGCCCCATCGGCCATCCGTTCTGCGAGCAATGTGCCCTACCCACTGCCACTTAAGTTTGGCTATTCTTCGGGCTACGTCGGTTACCTTGGTTCTCTTGCGGATGTCCTCATTTCTGATTTGATCACGCAAGGAAACTCCGAGCATAGCCCTCTCCATTGCCCTTTGGGTGACTTTAAGCCTTCTGATAAGGCCCATTGTGAGCGACCACGTTTCGGTCCCGTATGTAATCACTGGCAACACACACTGGTCATAGACTTTCGTCTTGAGACACTGCGGTAAGTTGGACGAGAAGATACCACGCAACTTCCCGAACGCTGCCCAGCCGAGTCGGATTCGACGATTGACCTCTTTCTCGAAGTTAGACCTACCTAACTGGATCGTTTGTCCCAGGTAGACGTAATCGTCTACAACTTCGAGTGTAGAGTCTCCGATCTTGATAGGAGTGGGTGTTACATGGGCATTCAACATGATTTTGGTTTTGTCCATGTTCATTTTAAGACCCACTCTTTCGGAAGCTCTACTAAGGTCATCGAGCATTGTACTGAGGTCCTCCATGGTCTCAGCCATGACCACTATATCGTCGGCAAATCGAAGGTGAGAGATTTACTCGCCATTGACGTTGATGCCTAGCCCTCTCCAGTCCAGAACCTTGAAGATATCCTCCAGTGCAGCGGTGAACAGTTTCGGAGATATGAAGTCTCCCTGTCTCACACCCCGCTGTAGAAGGATAGGTTCCGAGGTCTGGTCCTGAAGTCGGACTGACATGGTGGCGTTTTTGTACAAACACTTTAGCACCTCGATGTACCGATAGTCGATTTGGCACCGTTGGAGAGACTGCAGTACAGCCCAAGTCTCGATCGAATCGAAAGCTTTCTCGTAGTCCACAAACGCTAAGCAGATAGGCAGGTTATACTCTTCGGTCTTCTGTATAACCTGCCGCAGCGTATGTATGTGGTCTACGGTGCTAAAGCCTTTTCGGAATCCGGCTTGTTTGGGAGGCTGAAAATCGTCAAACCTGCGCACGAGACGATTCGTGATGACTCTTGAGAACAACTTGTAGACATGGCTTAGAAGTGAGATGGGCCTATAGTTCTTCAGCCGGGCATTGTCGCCCATTTTGAAGAAGAGTACCACCACACCCCTGCACCATGCCTGCGGTGTTTTCCCCTCGAGTATGACGGAATTAAACAGCTTCTGAAGGGCCCTAAGTACCGGTTTTCCACCCGCCTTCAGGAGTTCGGCCGTAATTCCGTCATCACCCGGTGCCTTGTTGTTTTTAAGCTGTTTAAGAGCCATCCTAATCTCGTACAGGCTGACATCCGGAATGTCTTCGGTATAGTGTCGGGTCAGTCTAGCTCTTGGGTCGTTAGCTAGAGTTTCAACGGGCTTTCTAGTTGAAGTGTAGAACTGCCCATAAAAACTCTCGATCTCGGAGTGACGTCACGGATGTCAATCAGCCATAAGCTCTTTGTGTTCTTCTCGCGAATTAATAAAAAAAACTCAGTTTAATTTCGCATAAGTTGTTGTGTAAATACTTTGTAAATAATTCTGCCAGTGCAACTTATAAGTAACATTGTTGACCAGTGTTTATGTGCTGTATAAATATAAAAAAACTCTGATTAACGTTTTAGTGAACCCCAGCAAGTACATAAGTACCCGAAACCGAAAGTTTATAAACAGTAATTTTCTGGGGAACGTAAAATCAGCTTTAGACCTGAATCAGTGTGTGCGGACCTTTACTCCGATTCTGTGCTCAACCAGTGGTGTCTGCCTGTACTATAAACACCGTGGAAATACACCATAAACGTGTTTCTGCAAATAGCGCCATCTGTTGCCTAATCGGTGTACTACTTGGACCGATCAATAGTGCTGTGTTTGGTAAACAAACAAGTTCAATACACCATGGCTAAGTGCGGTGCTTGTGGGAAGTTTCTCTCGTCGGCAGAGGCTGCTAATTGCAGCAAATGTAGGCAGTGGTACCATCGAGGGTGCGTAGACATCCGGGGTGCAGGTCCTGTAACAACTCCTTGGCACTGCCCTGAGTGTACAAAGAATCAGGTGAGGGATAACCGGGCTGAAACACCGGTACGGGGTCGGGCACCAACACCAGCTCCGCACGAGGAAAGCCTGGTCAATTTGATGGACACCAGTCCCATAAATAGCACAGCCCTAGATGCCACACAGGAGCTCAACCTAGACATCCTTAGGGCAGAGCTAAATAATTTTAAAGAGGATTTTTTGAAAATAGTACGAAATGAGTTCCAGCAGCTGCGTGACGACCTGTCAGAGCTAAGGTCCTCTGTCAAATCAACAAATGACAGGATGAGTAACCTGGAGGAAAGGGTAGCAGTAATGGAGACCAAACTGGCTCAGCCCCAAGTGACGCGATCGTCAGATGTGGATGAGCTAATAAGCCAGTTAAGGAGCGATATCAACGACCGTGACCAGGAGTTGCTTGCAAATGATCTCCAGATCTCTAACATACCAGAGATCAGGGGTGAAAACCCTACCCATACAGCCATGTTGGTGGCGGCTAAGATTGGCGTTAAAGTCAAAGCGCGCGATATTGTGAGTGCCGAGCGTGTCGGAGGTAGGCGTATCAACGCTACGCAGGCGACGGCGCCGGTGGAGACCCGCCCCCGATTCCTCGTCGTGCGCCTCGCGCGCCGCGACCTACGGGACGAGCTGCTGGAGGGAGCACGAGTGCGTCGTGGCATGACCACAGCGGATCTCGATCTGCCGGGCCCTGCGACGCGTTTCTACGTCAACGAGCGCCTTACGAAGGTGAACCGGGACTTGTTTCGGAGCACGCGTGAGGCGGGTAGTCGCCTCGGTTGGCAGTTCGTGTGGTCAAAACGTGGCCGCATACTCGCTCGGTACAAACCCGGTGATGCCACTTGCCACATCCGCGGTGAGGCTGATATACTGCGTATCTTCGGCCCGCCACCGGGGACTAATGCCAATAATGTTTAAAGAAACCGTCATGTTTGTTTTCGTTCTTTTTGTCTCTCCAATTAGTAGTAGTTTTTTTCTAGATGTAGTATTTCATAACACATATTTAGTCATGCGGACCTTAAAAGTAAGTTCAGTAAAAGTGAGCGACAGCCTGTCAATAGTATTATTAATTTTGTTTTCACGCTTTAAGCTAAGTTCTATATTAACAGGTGTGTGTCTCGCGGCGCACCTCAGTAAACTACGTGTAAACCAGTTTTATAACACTACACTTATTATTTACCTTCACCTACTCATCACAAAACTTATATTACCAACATACCACAGTTTAAAACGTCAATTTCATTTTATATTACACACTATCCACCTATTTACAATTCGACTTAGACTAATAATATATCAAATTACAATTGTATGTGCACTGATGATAATATTGATTTTGCTAAATGACGGAATTTATTTAATAACATCATAATGGCGACTAAAGGGGAAAGTATTTTAAAGTTGGTTTTCTTAATGCCGGCTCATTGGGTACAGGTCATGATGACTTGATTGGTGCACTGAACAGGCATTGTTTCGATATTATGGCCATTAACGAAACTTGGCTCCGACCTGGCGAGGAGGGGCGCGCTCCGGTGGTGCCGGGTTACCGTCTGCGTCACAAGCCGCGGCCAGCGAGTGTTCGCTCGGGCCGTGGTGGGGGCGTTGGGTTTTATGTGCGGCGGGGACTTAGCGCACGTACTTGGACCACCGCGGTCGATCCCAGGTTCGAATCGGTTGAACAAATGTGGTTAAAGCTCTCTGAACGGCAAAAAAATTGCGATAGGAACAGCTTACCGACCACCATGGCTTGACCTGGTCCTTTTTTTAGATGCCATAACAGATTATATGAGTTCATTGGGAAATTGCGACCATTATATTCTACTTGGCGACTTTAATGTTAATTTTCTGGACACAATGGGGATAAAAACGAAAACAATTAATGAATTTCTAAATTGCCTTAATCTTACCCAGTTGGTCACAACCCCCACTCACTTTACAGCAACCAGTGAAACTCTCATCGATCTTCTATGCACTGACCTGAGAGCAAGATACACTGGGGTAGAATTTTTCGGTTAACTAAATGGCCATTCTATTGTGGTAGGGGAATTTAACATCAGGCGGGATATTATTTAAACCCTATCTGGTAAAGTTTCGGCCTCTTAAAAATGTGTGCATGGAAACATTCAATATGGACTTATCGCTGTTAAATCTTGAAATTATTCCGTCGCTTGACACTGTAAATGATATGGTGTATGTCTTTAACACCCATCTTACTTCCTTGTTTGATATCCACGCGCCGATCAAGACGTGTACTGTAAAGGAACAATCGTCTCCGTGGATTACGGATACAATAGAAATTATGATGCGTTTACGCGACGACGCACTAAGTAGTTATAGAAAAACCAAATCTGACTCTAAGAAAAAATACTACAAAGATTTGAAACACTTGGTGATTAGTTCGCTGTACAATGAAAAAACTGCGTACTTCAAACATAATATAAATAATAAAATACAAAACCCTAAATTGTTATGGAAAAATCTGAAATCCATCTTATCGTCCTATAAACCCAGACAAGACCTTCCGTCGCATTTTACAGATCCTGATTTAATTAATAAAAACTTCTTGATTGTTCCCGGTAACCCCATAGCAAGTGCATCGCTTATAAATTATTATGACAATCAACGTCACGGCGAAGCAATTTTTACAATCACTCCAGTGGACCAGAACAATGTCTCACGCACTATTGCTAGTCTTAAAAGTAATGCCGAAGGGTACGACAACATTAGCCTGGACATGATTAATATGACTTTGCCACACACGTTAGATGTTGTTACGGACATAATAAACCGCTCTATAGTGACGTCAACGTTCCCTGATCTATGGAAAATTGCCTCCATTAGGCCTTTGCCAAAAAATTCAAATCCATTAGTCTTAAAAGATCTACGCCCTATTAGTATATTACCATGCTTATCCAAAGTACTAGAGAAAATCGTCAGTTATCAACTTACGCTTTTTCTGGAACAAAACAACGTTTTACCTGATTTACAATCAGGGTTCAGAAAACAGCGCAGTACATCTACGGCTCTACTGGATGTTACTGACAACATTTTATCTGCCCAAGATAAGGGAATGTGCACATTACTTGTTTTATTAGACTTTTCCAGGGCATTTGACGCTATCAATATACCGTTGCTATTATCAAAATTAAAATATTATGGTTTCGACCATGAAGCTGTACAATGGTTCCGCAGCTACTTAAGTAATAGGGAACAACTAGTGGACCTGCGTTTGAGTGACGGCACTACTCTTAGATCGGCACCTATACCAGTAGAAAGAGGAGTTCCGCAGGGCTCTATTTTAGGTCCCATTATCTTCATTTTGTACTGCGCAGACATAATAAGATGCCTACAGAGATGCAAATACCACATATATGCCGACGATGTACAATTATATATTTCCTTCAGACCGGACGAGTATGATAGCGCCATTAAGGACCTTAATGAAGATCTCCACCGAATCGCTGTTTGGTCCGAGGAGAACTGTCTTTCACTCAACCCTACAAAAACAAAGTATATGGTATTTGGTACCAGACAGCAGCTGGTTCGACTACCTTTGACTTTTGATTTAGAACTAATGGGCGAACCAATTGAGCGAGTGTATGAGGCGCGAAATCTAGGTCTAACCATGGACAAAGATCTTCGTTTTGAGAAACACGTAGCAGACTCGGTAAGAAACTGTTTTTATCGCCTGAAGGTTCTGTACAAGATGAGGCCTTACTTATCCGAATCGCTACGGGAACAACTTGTAGAAACCTTAGTCCTGTCTCGGTTGAACTACGCCGACACTGTGTACGGCCCGCGCCTATTAGCTCGTTCAGATCGGCTCATACAAAGGGTACAAAACGCGTGCGCTCGATTTTGTTATAACATACCTCGTAGAAGTCATGTCACACCTTTTCTTAATAAGCATTTTACGCTAAAAATGAAGTCTAGACGCAAGCTACACTTGGCTTGCCTTTTATTCGGTGTGGTCAAATATCAAAAACCGGACTACTTGTATAATAAACTGAGTCGGGTAACAAGTAGGCGGGAATGTGGCAGAAGACAATGTTCGCAACAACTCTCGGGTCAGTCGCATAATACAGCTGCTTTCAGAGGCAGCTTTCGTTATGCGGCTTCCAAAGTATGGAATAACCTGCCACCACCGATAAGACAAATCAAGACGATAGGCACTTTCAGAAGTCGTTTGCGTCAGTTTCTCATAGAAGCGCAACGTAAGCTGGATATGGTTGCCCTAAATGAATCCCTAATATGATGTACGTTCCTACCTTCCTACCTAATTCAACTTGAGCATGACACAGTTTCTGGGTCGAAAAATTTCGAAAATTAGTAACAATGTACTTAAAAACAATACAATTAATAAATAACCAAGGACATTTTTATGCTCAACCAATGTTGTTGACACGTGCTTACCTCTTTTTAATTTTTTATTGTTTTGCACTTTCGTTTGGTCACTCTAGTTTATGTTATTTTTTTGTATGCAGATCCGTTTCTCTATTTCTCATATTTAAATATCTATTCACCACCACCTTTGACACAAAATATAAAACTGGTTCACATCCGTAACCTCACTAATTTCAGGTCCAGTTGAAAACCAGCGTCGGGCACTAGTTGTCCGGCATTTTGCTGAACTGGGCCTATTTGGCGCAGCCGTGAGGCACACAGTGTCGCACTATTCTATATATATTTTTTGTTTTTGATTTAAGTTTTTTAATTTTTTTGTTTTTTATTTGTTATTTTTTTTTTATACTGTGTGCACTTGTGGCATGTGCCAAATAAATGTATTTTCTTTCTTTTCTTTCTTTCTTTCTTTCATCTCCCTCAGCAGCTCCGGTTTGGCGGATAAGATCCTGCCATCGTCGGTCTTCAGTTTCGTGAGCTGGCTCTGCCCAATAGCCAGATCTCTTGAAAATACCTTGGAGCCTTTATTCCGCTCAATAGCGTATTTAATACGCTCGGTATTAAAGCGGCGGAGGTCGCTCTTCAAGGATTTAGAGATCCGTCTATTGAGCTGCCGGTATTTCCACGCCTCGTCTGAAGACTGCAGGATCATCTCACGCCGCTCAATTTTTAGTTGCACCATCGGGACTCTGCCAGGTCCAATTCCTGTGCTCGTGCTTTTTGAAGAAGGAGTTCATCATATAGAGGCCCTCCTTCTCCATAAAACTAGCCAGTTGGTGACCCCGGTGGTTCCGACGTCCAAACCCAAATTGCCCCACCTGCAGCTCATCCCCGTCTCGTTTGCCCAGTTTTGCGTTGAAGTCCCCCATGACAACGGTGAAGTGAGTTTTGAAACCATACAGGGCTTTAGAAATATCCTCATACATGGTCTCCACTTCGTCGTCGGGGTGTGCCGAGGTCGGGGCGTAGACCTGTATGACCTTCAGCAAATATCTTGAGGATATTCTGAGTATAAGGTACGCCACCCTGGTCGACACACTCTCGATCTTCACCACGTTATTCACGAGGGACTTGTGGACGATAAACCCAACACCACCCTGGGACTGCCGGTCACCCTCTCGGAAATAGAGCAGGCTGCCGGATTTCAGGATTATCGTGTCCTCACCCTCTCTTCGGACTTTAGATAATCTCACAATACTCCATCGCAGCCTGCTCAATTCCTCTTTGAGTTCCGTTATCTTCTCGTCGGTCCGGAGTGTACGCGTGTTGTATGTTGCCAGGTCAAGTCGTCGGTATAGGTAGCCTGATCCCTTCCGGATATTCTTCGCACCCCTTGCCACGCCGTAACCTCGACCGCTACCATAGTCGAGGGTAGACGGGCTGCCGGGTACTAGGGGCCGTTTTTTTGTTGTGCTCGTCATTCGGGGGGTTTTGCCATAATCGCCACGCTTGGCAAGCGGGTTGGCGATCGCAGTATGGTTGTAATAAAAAAAAAAAATCGCAGAGAACGCTGCTGCCCATTCTCTGGTAAGTCCTTTAGTCGCCTTTTACGACACCCACGGGAAGATAAGGGATGGTGCTATTCTTTACGTCCGGACACCATACAGAACAATTACATGTTCATACCGTGATAACCGATTACCACACAACTTTTCTTGGGTCTTAAAATAACTAATGAAGCGTAGGTGACGGTACTACAGGTACACCTCTGCTTGACAAGCAGGGAACCAAGTGTAATGTTGTGTGGGTGTTCAAAAATAATAATGACCGTATTTTGCGGGATACTTTTGTATCATTAATGTAAAATTCCTGTTTGACCAACCTTTCCTTAACCTAACCAATGTAATAAATATGGCTATTTTGAGGTCTGATCCAAAATAAGGGAAGGGCCAATTAAAGAAATGAGCCGTGTTGTGGAGAATATAGCTTTTGAACGTAATCTGTCGATTTGTTTGTTTTCTTCTTATCATTTTACAAAAAGATCAGTCATGTTTGGCCCAAAATTCAGCTTCAAGAACTCCACTTCCTGATGCAGTCAATAAGTGCGTAGGTGGCAAGGCATTATTGTTTTAAGAATTTAAAAAAAAAAATATATCATCGCTCACTTCCACTGCGTCCGTCTGCCAGTTACAGAATATAAGGTCTAACTATTCATACACGAAATATTTTCAGGGAATCATCTAACGGCTATAACGAAGCCATTTCAAGGGGTTATTTTTTTATCTGAGCATATTTAAAAAAAAAAAAATATTTAAAATTACTTGACCCACAAAATAAATACTAGCTCCTAATTTTTGAACATGCATTACGCTAGTTTACTACGTCGTATTTACCTAGTGTCATTGTCAGAATATGGGAGTAAAGATTTTATGCAAAAAGTCTCAAAAATTTTTAGAATTATAATAATTTCGTAAAAAAAAAACACTCACATAATTTTTTTTTTGTTGCTATGGCGACTTTACGACTTAAAGAAGTTACTCTTAAAATATTTCGTGTGTGAATAGTTAGACCTTATATATTGGGCTGCGGGACTGTTCGAAAGAGATACCGCGGCCCTGGAACACAAAGGGCAAAGAAGGAACATGGATGGGTTTTAGTCAGTACAAATCTGACACTCCCTTCCGCTCTGCTCAGAACGGGGGTTATTTGATGATATCCCACCTTATATATTCTCTCAAAAGAAAAAAACGTGTTGATAAAGGAAATGCGCGAAAATAACACCGATTCTCCAGGGAAGCAGTGTCGACGTCAATAAAATAGGTAAACGCAATAGTATGATAAGTATAGACTGCCATCGACACGCTAAGAGCAAGATAAAAACGGAAATAAGGTTAATACTTTTCAATATCGTGGTTAGTTAATCCAGATTACTAAAACTATCGTCAGGTCCATTCTGTTAAAGCTCATGTGTCCACAGCAAAACACAAGAATCCGCTATTATTAGCCCTTAACCAAATATCAGAACACACCCACTGAAACTTTCAATAAATTATGTAACCAACTTGGCGTTCTGCGTAGGCGGGGGTCACCACAACTTCCACAACAGTTCAATAGATTGAGCTTGACCCCCGACCTTTGATGGATAGTCAATACATTTACTGCGTGGCCACAAGCTACGCTTTCAAGCGCGTGTTGTTACAGTGACTGTGGACAAAACAAGATGAAGGAATTTTTTAAAGCATGCCATGCCGATGTAAGGAAGTGACCCACGCGCGCGTTGCTTAAGGGGGCTATTTTAAGCTTAACTATTTCATGAAATAGTCATTGTGATTGTGAATTCTGTAAAACCATATTTGTTACGGTCGGATGCATGTCCAGCTTTGCCTGTACGGTCAAACTGTACAGTTATCCCGGCCTGTATGCACGACAGCCGATCAAGCTATACAAAACCAGTTTATGCGGATCTCTCATTGCATATGAAATCTATACAAAGCGAGGCAAATTTATACTGGAAATGTATAGCTTCATGTGCCGCCGTGTGTACATGCAACCTAGAGAATATCGAAATAGATTTTTTTTCCGCTTGGTTATGCTCGTGCCGGTAACACTGCGCAGGCATAACCGAGCGCGTGTGGCAGGTCGCATGCACAGCTCTTGGTTCTCAGTTGTTTTCTATTTTTTTTAACAAGGAATAAACCCATTAAAGCAACCATATTGACATGTGTTGTCGGTGATAGCATGGATGCAAATGAGCCAACCGACAGGCTTGCATTACTGCATGTATCCTCTATGGAACTTGGTTTTTCATGCACATTTAAAACTGTCATGCAAAACCTATCGTCTGTGTCCCGCTTTACAAAAGTCACATTGCCCGAGGTCGTGAGCGGAGTGTTACGGTTTTTATTATATTGCTTGGAAACGTGCATTTACTGACATAGTTCTGGTAACTGTCTCTAGGTATTATAGGTCATAATGCAATGCAGTTGATATTTCTTGTGAAATGTGGGTGTGTATCCCTCTACTTACTATTTCAGGGGAAAATGGCATGATGTTATTGTTAGTTGACTATTATTAACACGTCCGAACATTAAGTTCACCGGATGAGAATTTTAGCGTAGGCTGTGGTCTCACCACATTAGTTCGGCGGCGCAATCGCCCTGTACAGCAGTACCCTAAGTTCTTGTTTGCTGTCGACTTCGAAGAAATTTAAATTAATTTTGTGACCTAAAGATCTACAGTATGACCACTTTAAGTTTGCAACCGAAGGTGGCGCTGCTTGCCAAGAAAAAAAGGCATCGATATGCCAACCTTAGTACATTTATTTTAGTTTTGTGTTTTCCCGCCTGTATAAATAAGTTGGTTTATGAGCGGCAACGATGATAGAAATGTCAAATATGTATGACTTATGTAAATCCTGTTGAAAGTCCATACAGAACGACCACTTTAACTGTGCAGTTCATGGTGGCGTTGCTTGCTAAGAAAAATGCATCGATATGTCAAACTTGGTACATTTATTTTAGTTTTGTGTTTACCCGCCTGCACAGACAAGTTGGTTGAAGCGTACAGAAAAACGAACGATCTAAAACGATAGCCACGTATCTATGTCCTATGATCTTCCAAATAACTATCCACAAATAACTTCAAAATGCTTGATAAACTCGCCACCTCTTCACCCCGAATCAAAAACAAAAAAGAATCGTCCCATTCACTTCGAAATGTTCGACTGCATCTAACCCTCCCAGTGCCGATCTATACCGATATTACGCCAGTAGACCGCATCGGGTCTAATTGGACCAAGCCATAAATTCCGCGTTTTAGTGTTAAAAGGTCAACACACAGTTACAAGCATTGCACGGAATCACTATCGATACTAATGCAAGTAAGATACTTGCATTAGTATCGATAGTGATTAGTGATCGTAATTATTAATTTCTCTAAAATTCTAGGCAAAATTATAGAATATTTTTGTAATCACATGTATTCTTTTGAATTGACTATTCATGCAAAGCATTGGAGGACCATGAGATAATATGCAATCCACTCACTAAATCCTTTCATATCGATTCTATCGTATTCGTTTGTATCGATCCAAAATATCGCAATATCGCAGTATGTTGTATCGATACTGTTAACTATCGGATTTGATTGTGCATCACTAATATCGAGCTGAAGTGTCATATAAATAAGTCCGATGCATTATTTCTATGACGCTCCATATTGCAACGCACGCTTATTACCATTGTAGTGGCATCGCCTCAGATTTGGATTAGCTCGAAAAGAATCACTTAAAGCGGACCAATATCACGGAGAAATCGGTGAACATACAAGAAAACAAAAAGATGCTAGTAGAATACATAACCTCCTTCGTTTTTAGAAGTCGGTAAAAAAAAACCGAAGCGATGTTGACTCCGTGCAATGCTTATAAGTGAGCGATGACCTTAAAACCGGCCAGTATCGATAGAAAATGAAACAACGTTTTTGGTAAATGGTTTAATTATATGGATTTAATTATTCGGTAGATTTAAATCAATATGAAAATACAAAAAACATAAAACAACCTGATCAAATATAAAAACTAAATATAAAAAAAAATGAAAAACCGGTCAAGCGCCACGTGTACTTGCTAGGCCCGCGAAGCGTAGAACACACTTACATCATAGATATGTAAACGAATGGCGATGAGATGATATTAAATGAATGTAAGAAATAAGTGTAACTAGCGACCCGCCCCGGTTTCGCACGGGCAAACCTTCCTTTTGAATCACTCTATCTATTACTGAAAACCGCATCAAAATCCGTTGCGTAGTTTTAAAGATCTAAGCATGCATAGGGACAGACAGACAGCGGGAAGCGACTTTGTTTTATACTAGGGATGAAATTAATGAATAGAATAGAGTAGAATAATATTTATTTGCTTCAAAACATGGTACAAAAAGAGCAAGAGCATACATGTTTTTGCTTAAATGTAATAAGCGTACAAATTTTTCAAGAAAATATTTAACATTTATTGTCAAAGAAGTCTTTGACACTATAAAAACTGTGACTACACATTTTAAATAATCTCATAATTAGCGTCTTGACATTACTGTAGTCTTGTAGTGTAATGAAAAGAATGTAATATAATGAAATTAATGTAATGAAATTATTGAAATATTAACTACGTAATGTTACGTACGTCCTGTGATAATTACGATGAATTAACTTTAATATGTTCTATGTATGTATTGTAGTTTTTTTTAAATTATTTTTAAAGGTCTTCTGTAAAAGAATGCATAATTATGTTATTGAATTACCGTTTAGATTATACTTCAACATTAACGGTAATTTTTGCGGTACGCTTTCGCCAATTTGTTAGTAAATCAACGAGAGTCAGGTTTCTTGTTGTGGAGTAGAATGTAGAGGCGTTGCTATATTGTGTAATATTATGAGTAGTCAAACTAACAGCTTTAGCAGCTTCACATCGGGGTCCCTCGTGATTACCACCACATTGGCAGACTGGCTCATCTTCCTCATCCAGGAAACATTCACCGTCATTCATACAATAACTGTGACATGCGTCCACTTCACATCTCCTCCCTGAATATCCAGCTTTACAACTGAAATAGCAAAAACGTCAATTAAGTCATAAGAAATTTATTTCTGAACAATATACAATTGAGTTGACATTTTGCAAAATTAAATTTAAAAAAAACAGTACATTAAAACATTATAATTGAAAAACATGTCAAAGAATAACAACCTCAAAACGATAATGATTCACATTAGATTAAAAAAAAAAAATATACAAAAAAAAAGTTATTTTTTTAAATAAAAATAAATTGTGTTAAAAAGTGTTAAAATTATGGTTATTGAAAGTACTTTGAACAAGGAAATCATAAGAAGGATTATAACTTAACTAGCTGTGTCCCGCGACCGTCTTCCGCGTTAAATTATTATAAAAATATTATTACTTCCCTATTTGAATCGGATTTTGTTGACAATTTGAAGGGTTATATTTTTTTGCACCCATCTTTAATATTTTTTTTTCTAAAAAAAGTAGCCGAAGTTACATTTATTTATAACATTAGCTATCTGTCAGTAAAAGTCCAGTCAAAATCGGTAGAGCCGTTTCGGAGATTAGCCGGAACAAACAAACAGACAAAAAAAAGTTTTTCGTTATAAGTACCGTTATACTTTCGTATGCATTCACTTAAATGCTTATTTTGATATTACAAACAGACACTTCAATTTTATTTTTTTAATAGATGTATAGATTTTATTATTTTACCTGCATGTAGGATGTCCGTTTTCATTAAGACTACAGTTCCCTTGGAAACAGTAGTTCAGACAGGGTGATACCTCGCATCTATCACCTACATAACTTCCTTTGCAGTAGCAGACTGGTTCACTCTCCTCATTCAAGTAACATTCGCCGTTGTTACGACAATAATCACGACAAGAGTTGAAATCACACCTCTCCCCTGAATAGCCGGCATTACAACTGAAATAATCAAAATGGCAAACATGTTTATGGAAACGTCTTTACAAACTCAAACTCAAGGCATTTATTTAAATTAGACCATTACAGGCACTTTTGAATGTCAGAAAAACAAAGAAAACTCGAAGGTATAGTCACAAGGCATAATAACTTGTGAAAGTACTGTAGTGGCCCATTCTAAAGCGTAAATCTCTATGGAGAAGAGTAATGAGCAAGAAACTCCATAGACACTCTTTTAAATCAAAATACTGTTACAAAATCTTGGTTACATTGATAATATCGTATCGTTGGTTTGGTAATATTGAGATTATACATACAGGGTGTAAGGGACAACCCTCCACAAACTGATAGGGGTGCATTCAGCTCCTTATTTAGAATCATATTCCACCGGAATTTTTCTCCGGATTTTTTATTTAAATTTTTAAATTTTCATTTACTATTTCTTTATTTCAATGTAAAATAAGTCCCTGTACGCAGCACTCCATTTAAGTAAATAATACGGCTAAAATAAAAAATCCAACAATGGATGTTGAAATACTCGAAAAAAATAAACGAACGACGCGTGAAATCAGCTGATCACGTCCTGCCTAGCTAAAGAGTTCATCGAACTCGTCGTCGCACTTGCCGTTCGCTACGTGTGTTTTGCCACGGTAACGATACAATGCGTATGAGGATACAAAACAAATCAAATTTATTGGATTCCCATAACATTCCTGAAAAAAAATCTTTTACCGTTCATCTTAGTATGATATACTGAATTCACCCCATCAGTTTGTGGAGAGCTGTCCCTTACACCCTGTATATTTTAAAAAGGCGAAAATCACAATGAGTATAATAAAGTGTATCACCTGCAGGTAGGAAATCCCTCATCATTGATGCTGCATGTACCGTTCGAACAATAGTTCATACACACTGAAACATCGCATCTCTCTCCGATGAAACCAGGTGTGCATTTGCACCGGGATTGCCCGTTACCTTTCGTACCATTAAAACAGAACGGCCCCTCATATTCTTTAGCAATTTTTAATGAGCTGTTGCTCACGGAAATATTTTGCTCCAGATTCGTTAAAGCATCACAATTCGTAATTCCCCGAACTTGGTCACTAAATTTATAGTTGGCGACAATTCCAATAGGTAGTTTAGTTACAACCGTGAACAATTTTTTTATGATTCCCCCAGTCTTTACTTCTTGCCATATGACAGGGTTTTTGGCCCACACCGACGAGATGAGAGAGGTGTTTGAAACGGTCAATACATTTGACGGATTGGTAAATATTATTTCATCAGGTCGAAAATCAAAACGACTACTAGCCTTCTTATTTTTCCCATTCAAATCGGCAATATAAGTCGTGTATCTCAAAAGTTTCGCAGGCTCAACAAAGAACATTTTTTGCGTCTGTTGGTCAATAGCTAAGCTGTGTGGTTCCATTGTGTAACTTGCGTTGATTGACACTGAAGTAAGATTAATAACAAGTTCCCTCTCGGAGCCATTGAATCGAGCTCTCTCTATTCTAGGCGTCGTCAGGTTAGTGTTCATCCAGTAAATATACCTGTAAAAACATACACACATACATTTCTATATGATATGATAATCTCGAGAAGTAAAATTCTTATGTTGAGTAATACATTCACTAACAGCCATTGGTACGTACCCTCTGCAGCTATCCACGGCAATATCAGTGGGGACCCCGTCATCCATCTTGATTAAAAGATTCCCACTAAAATTGTTCTTAGCTCCACGTTTTAATGAAAGCCAATTAATACTTTTTTCGTTTAGGTCACTGAAGAACAGTAATTCAGTAGCTGGATCGAATGCAAGACCATGGATGTTTCTGCCGGTTCTTTCTGTGATACATATATTTTCCTTGGTAGATATGTTAAATTCACATATAGTGTCGTTGTTGCTCTGTTTATCGACGTATAGCAACATGTTGTGAACTTCGTCATAAGCTAACGCCGAGAGGTTTTGAGAATTAAAGCGTACGGTGTCTGTTTTAATTGCGTTGGTGTAAAATAGTAGCTGATTTCCCGTAGATATAGCGATGTCTGAAACCAAAGAATAAAAATTTACTTCAGCTGTAGATAGCCACATAAATGAAATTAAATGTCATGCAAATAATCGGGTGTCCCAAAATTAACGCAAGATTGGAATCTTCTTTTTAGCGTGTCGATGGCAATAAGTTCATAAGTGTTGAGCCCAAAACTCAGCCACGCGAACACCGCTCACTGATACAGTAAGTAGGTCATCAGGTGCGCAGGTGATAGGGCATGCGGTGCAAGATGGAAGGTGGGCCATTGTCTGTGGGGAGACGCCGCATACGCACTAGAGGTATAAACCCATTTGAATTTGACACCATTTGTGGGGAATCATTTTTCTCAGTACTAACTAGGTTATAGAGGTCAGATAGTCAATTACTCCATGTAAAATATTGATATTCAGCTGGCATCCAGTTAGACTGGAAGCCGACTCCAACACAGTTGGGAAAAGGCTAGGCAGATGATGGCTTACATAATAATTACTAATGTACCTATAGTTATACTATTTAATTTCTGAAACATAAAATGAAACTGTTATTGTACCTAATTAGGATAAATAAATGACTTGAAATAATCTATACATCTATACAAATAAATACAATTGAAGTGTCTGTTTGTAATACCAAAATAACAATACTTATAACAAAAACACATATTTATCAATTTTAGTCTGACTGCCTGTTTGTTCCGGATAATCTCTGAAACGCCTGATCCGATTTTGACGGGACTTTTACTGGCAGATAGCTGATGTCATAAGGAGCAACTAAAGCTACTTTTATTTTAGAATAAGAATTAGCGTTCCGTGCAAAAAAATTAAACCCTTGAAATTAGTAACAAAATTCGATTCAAAAAGGGAAGTAATCTTTTTTAGTCGCATGCAACAGCTAGTAACATATAAAATGTTATCAGAATACCTAGTTTTGGTTTCATTGTTCATTATCCTGTTTCCTGTTTTTCATGAACATTAAATTAGTCATGTATCGTCACGCCTTCTAATAATAGCTTCCTGATAAGAGATAATATTGCAAGTTCGAAATATCCTTATCAAAATGAATTAGTACTTATACTCGTATCACGGGAATACCGATTTAAAAAATATAAATTGAGGAAATATTATTGAATCAACAATATCACGCCTATTTATTCGATGGGTTAGGTTAGGCAGAGATTTACCTGAGACGAGGTTTGTCGCAAGAAAACCGTCACTGCTAGGGTGATTGTAGAGAATGCAATTGTGGCCCCGAACCCCAGCCAGAAGTGACAAGGAGGAACACCGTGTTAGTCAGTAGGAGTCTGACAGACCCCTCCACCGGCCCCACGGCGGAGGGGTCTGTCAGACATCCATTGAGGATTTCAAAAGGTTAGGTAGAGGTGTCTTGCAACACCCTGGTTAAATGGAAGTAAGGGCCGACCTCTAGCTTCCGGCTGTAATTAAATGTATGGTTGGGAAATACGAACTATTGGAGATGACTCTTAAATTACGAAAATCGAACCAATAATCACAGAATCGATTTAGAAACATGAAAAATAAAAGATTCTGGTGGAAAACATAACCTTCTCCTTTTTAGAGCTCATGGCTAGCAGTAACTGCATACGCTGAACAAGTAATGGCAATAAAGGAGGCACCAGAAACTGAGAGTGAGATGTCTTCCACTCTATCTATCCACGCCCGTGGGCGCGAGCGGATGGACGACAATGCCCTCTTTCGCGCCCCATAAAATGGCCAGCTGGCGATGGACTTAGGGAAGTCCGTCGTTTGAGCAATTATTCCTGAATTGGCGTCGCGTAGTGTTCCCGTATGCTTCTTACATAGAACTGCAAGGCGAGGACCAGCTCCCCCTCTTTACCTGAGACGGGCTTTGTCGTAAGCAAACCGTCACTGCTGGGGTTATTTCGGAGAATGCAATCGTGTCCCCGCACCCCAGCCAGAAGTGACGAGGAGCAACACTGTGTTGATTGCCCCTCCGTCGGCCCCACGGCGGAGAACATCCATTGAGGATTTCCACACGTAAAAAGAAACGGCAGAGTAATACACATGGAGCGACTGCCTCTCTGACCTCCACAACCTTGTTAGCACTGGGTCATGCGGTACCTGTAATGACTGTCAAAGATCTACAAATGGCAGCCGAAACCAACGGCGTAACTTGCTTTCCTAGGCACAGAGAAAACTCGGTAAACAATGAATGGTCCCACCACAGACCAACCTTGGCAAGCTCAGCTTAACCTCGAAGATCGTCTGGTGGGACTCTTATTATTTAGCCACGAGCTCCTCCTCCACTTGAAAGTAGACTGTGGAACCTCGGCATAAAGTCGATTAAAAAAAATGCTTTTCTCGTACTCACCCCAGGAGTGCGCCAACCCCACGTACAGCGCTACCAACGCCAGCACACACTGCGTTTTATACATTTTAAACTTTAAAAATACTAAGTAGCAGAAGAAGCTCGTCAGCCGCGGTGACCGCTCGAGGAGTAGTGACACAAAAATAAAACGCAGGTTTTCTGAAACCTCGACAGGATAAAAACAGTGGTCTCTTATCTGAGACCACAAGCATGTTGTTAGGCTAGTGCTTTACAAGTACCTAATTATTATTTACTTATTTAAGTAGTTACAGGAAAAATTACGGCTCGCGGCTTCGCCAGCGTACATTATTTTTGTAGGTGTTATTCTGATGTATAAGGCATGTACGGCGTTATTTACGTCGTCAAGATTTGTGGCACGTCTATTTATTCTAAATATTAAAGTGTCGTCAAAAAATAACACCATTTGCGGTTGGTTGTTAAATGGGGTAGATCATTAATTTATACTAAAAAGAGAAAAGGACCTAATATCGAACCTTGAGGTACACCCATTTTTACTTTTAAACCCATTGAATTGACACCATTTACTTGTACTTGCTGCTGTCTATAATTTAAATACGATTTTACTAAACTGAGCGCAAGTTTACCTAAACCGTAATGCTCAAGTTTCAAGGGCAGTGTTTCGTGATTTACGCAATCAAATGCCTTCGAAAGGTCACAGAAGATTCCTATGGCATCTTGTGCAAAATTATCAAAATTCTAAATCACGCTATTAAAATTATCTGCGACTATAATTATAGAAAAACCTGATAATAACTGTTGGGCAGTAGCCCACCAGAGACATAACACCCGTCTGGTCAGGGGATCCTGCCTTTTTTATGGTGGATGAAGAAATTTACATCCTATACTTCTTTTTTCTGTGCTTTGTATCTTTAAAAATAACTCCTGCAGTTTCGTTGAAACTTTTACAGCCAATATCATACGTACAGAAATACTACACTCCAGATCAATTTCAGTAGGCCTTACAAATAAATTTTCAGTGCGGAAATCAAAATCCTCAACCTGTATCTCAGTAAGACAATTGTTTCATCGCGTCTTCGTTATTAATACCTACCATTGTTTGCAGTCTCCGTTTGGTTTAAATCTATAGAATTGAAGATTACGAATTGTTTCTGATTTTAATGTTTTGTTTTTTCTTTCATTTGCAGGTAAGATAAAGAACTATTGGAGTAGCAGATTGGTAAGATTTCTGGTTTAGCAACAAAGTCAAGGTAATAATTAAAAAATAGTATCAGAGGTAAGTAAGTAAGTACCTAAGTAATGGTCGATTCGTATGCAAAATTTCGTCGAAATGTTTTCAGCCGTCAGGCGTGACAAAATATTATTACCTATTTTATTCAATGTAACCCAACTCATCATAATTACTCTCCCACAACAATATTTAAAGTCCCGGAAGAAACATTTGATATTTCTATAAGTAGCTCCGCGGTAATTTGAATACCTTGCCAGTCGTTGATGTTTTCCGGCACGACGCGATCAATCATTTACAATGTTGGCAACACTGTTCGTCGAGTGACCCGTTTTTGTGCGATTGGTGTTACGGCAAAATATTTGGGTGTCATGGTGTTGGAGTAAATGCTAAGTGGGGGCAATTTCGTGGGATCGGAATTGAGTTTCGATTTTTGTGCCAGTTCGGAGACCCAGCACGAACACGTGACGTAAATCTTACATAAATTCAATAGCTTTCACCGCAGACATCAATATCATACTGTCTGTCAGTCGAATATAGCTCGAGAACTACTTTGATATTGATAGAAGTACATTCTAACTGAAGTTCTTTTTTTTAGAGCCTATTTAGCAAGCCGGGAAAGACCGTAGCTTTTGTTATAAATTTTTGTCAATCGTTATTGCCCACTATTGTTAGCAAACGATTCTCCACAAAATGTAACTGCGGTGTTGATAACCTTTCGACCGCCATAGTCACATATACGTGACAAGCAAGCGCGTACCCAAACGACACAAATATGTGACAAAATGGTAAGTGAAATTGTGGCTTGGCGTTGGGCACGCGCGAGCGTTTATGCTTTGACGTTCAAAAGGTTATTTTTTTTTAATCTTTCAGGGCAAGCTTACATTAACATTATCCAGAAAACTGCAACAGAAAAAGAAAACAACACAATTTCTCCAAAATTATTTTCTCTTCACCCACCAAAATATAGAACTATTCATAAATAACAACTTTTGAATATTCTAGTGTAATAAAAAACAAAACATTACGGCCCATATCTTCTTTAATACACATTACCCACAATGCAACGTTGGCTGGCATGGTTCCAAACCCATAAATGATGGCCATCTCATAACATTTGATAAACATATCATTGCGGATTATTTCACTTTTGGCGTATCATAGTCCTATGAATCCGTGGAATGGACAATTTTCCTGTCATAATTATAGAAATATTGCGGCGTAATTTCTGGTCAAATTGACCGCGGTTGGTATGTTAGGGTTGAATTTAATTTGGAGAGTAGATGAGGTATTTTGGTAAATTAGGTTGTTAATAAATATGGAATTCAAAATTGAGGATGACGGAATTTGTATTATTTTGTGAAATATCTATTTTAGGCGATTCTCATACGACACCGCTCGTCGGCGCGGTCTGGCGAAGGCGGCGAAGCAAATGTATTGGCGGTGCGTCCCGCGGAGAGGCGGTGACGTATTTCATTGACTGCCTCGTTGGTCTAGCGGTCGAAAGCGCGACTGGTGAGCATGAGGTCCTGGGTGTGATTCCCAGGTCGGGCAAAGTGTTATTGGGTTCTTCCATCAGAAATTTTTCGGGTGATGGGAATAGGTTCGCCCTCTCTATTACATGGGACTTAAACATCAATGGCGAAATGTGTGTAATGTACTTGGGTACGCCTCTGCCTAACCCTTCGGGGATTACAGGTGAGATGTTATGTATGATGTCAGATTTCATACAAGCCCATCGCCATAATTATGTTTAATAAATTAAACTCGCTAATTATCGCTATGCGTTTCAGACAGCAGTGGAATATTTTAAACCTCGTTGATTTATTAATCGAAAGCACTAATGGCGAGCATGAGGCCCATTTCTTTTTCGGATGGGAAATCATCAAAATAACCCCTCCCGCTCTGGGAGAAGTGGAAAGGAGAGTCAGACTTGTACTGACTAAAACCCAGCCATGTTCCTTCTTTGCCCTTTGTGTTCCAGGGCCGCGGTATATCTTTCGAACGTTCTCGTAGCCCCGGCAGGCACCGGCCCTTTCGGACCCCTTCCTGGTTGCTGACATCTCTCTGGGGCGCGCGTGGAATACGAACGCGCCGTCGACACGGCCTGTCGTCATAAGACGGCCGGACGGCGAGCTAGCCCATTACTCACCGTCCACAGGCCCGCGCCTACGGTGGTCGGGAGCCACCACTTGGCCCCCGACGCCCGGGGTGTCTCCCGCGGCAGTTGGGACGTGAGGTTCTTCTCTCTCACGTCCCGAAGCATGAGGTCCTCAGATCGATTTCCAGGTCGACATTATGACATAACTATTTTACTCATTCATCGAGATGCCTTGCGGGCATTACTAGAAGATACATAAGGCAACTGATTGCTTCGTTTGAACTTACATCAATCATCCATGGCTTATGCTCAACATAAGCCAATACAAACCCTCATATCAAAGAGATGCCCTTGAGGCATTCTTTCAATTGTCTTGTAGAGAAAAGGTTACTTGTGTTTTGCCATATCTTGGTGTTATGAATAACTAGCTGTTGCCTGCTATCTTCGTCCACGTCAAATTATTATAAAAAAAAAATATTTCCCTTTTTGAATCGGATTTTGTTTTAATTTTTTTGCACGGAACCTTTTTTTTTTCAAAAAATAATAGTAGCTGTGTTACTCCTTATTACATCAGCTATCTGTTAGTCAAAGTCCCGTCTAAAAATTTCAACTGTCTGCCTATTACGGATCATGAGATACAGCCCGCTGACAGACAGGCGGACGGACTGACGGATAGCAGAGGCTTTGTAATAGGCTCCTGTTGGTTAACCCTCGGGTACGGAACCCTAAAACGGAACGAACTCGGACTTGGCTACCAAAATACGGGGTGTAAACAGACCCTTCACGAAGCCGTCAACCAAGCATTCTGTACATCAAACTAAGTAACTTTACGCAAAAATTATTGCTGGGCAAAGTATTTTTTTTTTGAGGTGGAAAATAACGTTTTACGGTAGGACCCGATGGAACGCACTCAAAGCATTGTGCTGATGGATGGATTGAATAGTACGGGGGTCGTAGAGGTGTGTAAAGTAAAATACTTACATTAAAAACATGTATTTAAAAAAAAAAAACTTATGAAAAAGTTGGAACTTTGACCCCCAATATCTCCGTAACTAGAAGGTTCCCAGGTATGGTCTAGAACAAAAAAATGATTGCAAAGACGGGGAGAACAAGTGCCTTTCGGCTTTATAATGTATTCGTGGTTAGGTACTCATACAACCTAACAGTAATCGGACTAACGCGAGCGTGACGAAATAATTAGCTGTCACGAGCCAAGTTCACCCCAATGGCGGACGAATTAAAGTTCATTTACTATTTAATGGAATCTCAGTGCTTGTGACGGGTGGAATTAAGTGTGTGTCGAAATGTTGGACACAAATAACTGAGTTTAATTAATAACTAATTACGGGGTCGCAAACACGAATAACATAACACAACATCACGCCTGTAATCCCCGAAGGGTTAGGCAGATGTGTACCTAATTAGTAAACCCACATTTGGCCAGATATGTTTAAGTCCCATGTAATAAGGGGCCAGCCTAGTGCCATCAACCGCTCACAAATCCAGACTGCGTGGCGGATACTGAAAAATTCCTGATGCAAAACTCGATAAAACTTTGCCTGACCCGGGAATCGAACCCAGGACCTCATGCTCCGCAGTCACGACTAGACACGAATAGAGAAAGTGAAATCTTTAATTAAATGACAGTTAAAGCCGTGCAAATACCTGGTGGTCTACCATGACGTCTTAAAGCAGGAGTAATTCCAGAGTGAGAAAGAGATAGCGCGATAGAGCTAGCTTTGTCTCTTTCCCACACTGGAATTACTCCTGTTTTAAGAAGTCAAATCTTAATTATACAACTAAAATACATACTAACTTTGTAATACCTACTGCTGCAGCACTGCTATCCCTTGGAGCAGTGAAAAAATCAACTTGTAAGTCAACGAGATCAAAAGATACGACCGTTATGTCGCATATTTTGCGATTTCACAAGGGAATCAAATATATAGGGTACTTCCCGTTGACTTAGAATCATGAAATTTGACAATGTCTTACAGCACATGTAAAGGAAAAAATCTGAAAACCGTAAATATGTAGTTAACAAAATACCTACAAGTTTATACTTAAGCCTCGGTCTGCGATTCCAAAATGCACTTGGCCAGTTTTTTAAATTAATATATGCAGAGAAAAAAGACAAAAAATGTAGCGGAAAAGTTTTTAGTTGGGGGCTTCAAATATAACGCTTTACAAAGTGGGACATTCGAAACTTGGTGGAAGTTCCACGAGACGATATTGTGTGGAAGGTGGACTGTGGGTTCAGTTATAAGATGAAGCGATTTATTGCTAGTAACCATTTGACGAACTTTACGTGCTATTTTAGACTGCACTACTATACTGGTTCAATTACATTATAAAAATAAAGAGACATTTTTGCTGTGAGAATCGTTTACAGATAAAATTGAATAGCATTGTGATTTTTTTTCTATAAAAATATATCGACTATCCATCATAGCAATACATGTCTTGGAGTCTAATGTCACCAAATGTCACCCGCACCATGGTGCAGCGAAAACAGTGTAACAATGTTACTTAGCTATTGGAATACAAATAAAGATACGAATGTGAAGTTTGTGTTAGTTTTGCTTATAAAATAATAAATTCTAATGTCAGAAATCTAAAGTAAGGAATGTCGTAGTAGGTCACTAACCCATCAGGACATTGGTACCACAGAATTATAAAAGTGGCAATTAAATAGTTCATCGTCATCATTATTCTCCTGCTTCTTCTTCCATCTCTATTACTCGTCATCTCTGCAGTCACCTTCTTTCTTGTCATATCACTCTTCACACAGTCCATCCATCGTTTCTTTGGTCTTCCTCTACTCATAAACCCATGCACATTCATACTCAAAACTTTCCTCACGACATTTTCCTCATTCCTCCGCATCACATGTCCATACAACGAGTGTATTTATTAATTCAAGAGTTCATTAGAGTAAATTAAAGTGACATTTGAATCTATGTTTGACTTAAATCAAAATCAAAATAATAATATTTTTTGTGTGTGAAACATAGGGCATACCCATGCACTCCCGACTAACAGCTCTCTCTAGTTTTAATGTATTTATGGATAAAATGGTCATTCACAAAGAGATAAAGAATTTACTCGTCCTAAACTAAATAAAACCCATCGCTTACCATTCGTACCACGCACCAAGGAACTATAAGACAAAGCGGTGTTCGTCCCGCGCGCGTGAGTCGCGTCCCTGATTGTCGGGACAAAACGGGCACTGATCATTTTAGTGTCACGCACGCAGTCGGAGGGTTGACGATGTATGACAGGACTGTATTTTTGTTTAGAGTACAAAAATAGGTGTGAATTTTGGATCTGCAGTGTTGAGTGTCAAAGCTAGATGAATACTAGCTACTAATCTTTTAGCTGGTCTGTATAAATGTATTTCATTATCAGGAGAATCTCAGAACCAGCTTGGAATCCAGATTTGTGACCATTTATGGACTGCCTTTTTTGAATAGAATAGAAAAGTAGGTGAGATTTGAGGTGGGATTTGCAGTTTTAAATCTTCTTCTTAGCGTGTCAATGACAATTTAAATTGAGTCTGCCCAAAATTTGGCGACGAGTTTGGCACTTTCAGTAGCATCCATCAGTTGTTCTGTGTTGTGCAAGCAACAATAGGCAGGTCACGATATCAAGTGTCCCATTGTTTGTGGGGCCACACCACATTCACACGACTGACTGTGACTTCCAGGTCAGCGATGCCAACTCGTAGCCAGATGGGAGATTTTGAGAAAGCGGCACAAATTGATTGGGTATGGAAAACTTTCTCGCCACACTTACCACTAATTAATTATTATTTAGACTAGAAACGGGATATTTACCATGTTTACTGTTTTTATTGAGTTCCCGATATTTCAGCACTGTTGCAAGCACCATGATCACGGATAAACTGAAGTTATTGCGGGTGGGTGTTTATGAGCAGACAAATCGGTCTACCCTCTTTCTTGTTCGTTTTTGTTTTTCCACCCGCAATCGGGAACTCAATAAAAACAGTAAACATGGCAAATGTCCCGTTCCTAGTCTAAATAATAATGGTAGTGACCATGATAGTTTAAAATACTAATTAATTAATTGTTAACCAATTGACATTGGATCACAAGAGCCCCATCTTCTTTTTAATTTTAAATAAAGTACAAAGTCGCAATGCAAAGTTAATGAACATAGGATTGGCGAAAGGGGTAGAATATAAACGAGTTGAATACGTCCCAGAGGCGTGCGTTGACGAATTGAATGCGTCCCGCAGACGTGCGTTGTGTTACTGATTAGGTAGGAAACTGTTGCTGCATTAGAGTTTAGAATTAGCCACTTTGTGTAGTTGATTTTGTATGTGTTTTTTTATCAGGTAGTGGAAAATGTATGTGTTCTATTTTAGTATCCTTTTAGGTATGATTCCTACCTAAAATTGATTGGTTCTAGCTTTCTTATCTAAGGATAAAATTATTTAATTCATCATTCTGATATTTGCCCAAATCTACTTGGAACAAGGGTGTTAGTGTGTTATGTTGTTTCATGATCACTCAGGTATAACGCCATCAGGTCTCTGCAGTATGTAGTCCTTGAAAACGCCGAATCTTTGAGCAAAAAGTATTTTGCTATACAGATATTGACGGTCCAACTGATAAAGGTAGATTCCACAAAGTCTTGGAACAACAAAAATCAATGTTAATCCTTTAATCCAACGATCTGTATTCTAACCATACACGATATCTTAGCACTTTAGATAGATACACCAAGGCCAAATTCTATAAACGTTACTTAACACGATTCTTGGCTAAGCATTAAAAAAAACCGAGAAAAAGGAAGGCCTAAGTTAAACGCACGTGCAGTGTTTATAAAGGGTTTAAATAGACCCTTAACGAAGCCGAAACGCACTTGTTCTCCCCGTCTTTGCGATATTTTTTTTTGTTCTGGGCCATACCTGGGAACCTCCTAGTTACGGAGATATTGGGGTCAAAGTTCCAACTTTTTCAAAAGTTTTTTTTTTAAATAAATGTTTTTAATGTGAGATTTTTACTTTGAACACCTCCACGACCCCCTCCTATTCAAACCATCCATCAGCACAATGCTTTGAGTGCATTCCATTGAGTCCTACCGTAAAAGGTGATTTATCACGCCAACAAAAAAGTCGTTTCCCAGCAATAATTTTTGCGTAAAGTTACTTAGTTTGATGTACAGAATGCTTGGTTGACGGCTTCGTGTTCGGCTGTTTACACCCTGTAGATCTCTCAGGTCTAAGTTCCTACAGCATAACCTGATACAAGCCATAATCGTGACTTTAATTCCCAAACTCTGAGAACCCAGCTGCTCTGTCAAAGGTCCAAAACTAATTACAACTCAAAAGGAAGTGAAAAAAGGTACGTCTGTCGGACGTGTGAGGAGCATCCCTAATTGTTGGGACAACGTTCACGTGACTCGTCGAAGGTCAAACAGGACCCGTCTGGAGATGTAGGGTTGGGTCGAAATTTAGGATAGAGGGTCTTTCTTAAGTTTAGGTATTTTGTACATAGTGTACTGTGTAAAGTTATGTCAGAAATGTGTATTATGTCTTAGCGCTGATCTCATCAAGCTAAAATATCTCTTCTTCAAATAATAAAATTGGCGTTTGAATTTTTGTGTGGAAACTTGTATCGAAGATATTTCCAGACGAAATCAGGCATATGAGAATCGCAGAAGAAATGAAAGACTTAAAAATTACCCAGTTAAGGTATGATTGCTTGTTTCGATAGTTTGCCATTACAGCAAAACACTTCATTTTTTACATAGAAAGATTAAAAAAGAAAGATTGAGAAAGAAATAAACTTTTCTATGAATCCTTCCTTATTCATGGAAAAGTTCTACGAAGATCACGTAAATACTGTTATTTGTTGTCTACCGCAAAAAACCGGTCAAGTGTGAATCTAACTCGCACACAAATGGTTCCGTAGCACCAAACAATATAATAACAATATTTTTAAATCATAATGAATTGACTTATGAATTTTTTTGTATTCGTAATTTCCGGATGTTTTTTTGGATGGTGCCAACAGTCTCGGAGTACAATGGCAGAGACGGACGGACAGGACAAATCTATAAAGGTTCCGGTTCTGCAATTTCACAACGAAACCCTAAAAAGTTAAACAAAAAAAAAGGAAACGACACCTAGCAATACTGTGAACGCACATTCAAATGTTGGTAACGCAGATTGCATTGCAAAAAGGAGCCGAAGAGCAAATTACACACGCGCGGCCATTTTGGATTTTCATTTTTATTTTGCGAATGCCGTGAAAGGGTTCACGGTTTCGTACGCATGTTAAAATATGGTACGATTGCTCTGCAATCTCTTTTTTTAAAAGCCCCACTTGTTAGTCTATGATTTATGCGAGGACCATAGATTCATGATGTGCCGTCAAAAGGGGTTTATAGGCGATTACCTTTACTTTTTTATAAAAATGTTATGGACAAAAATGTTGTCAATTTTGAGAAGAAAATCTGTTTATTCAGCATTTTCAGGCAAAAATGGCCTACATAAAGTATTAGTTATGACGGCACGCTTGGCGTAGTGGCTGAGCGATTGACTGCTGCGCTTCGTGTCGTGGGCTCGATTCCCGCACGGAACAAATATTTGTATGACCTACAAATACTTGTTCCGAGTTTAAATGTTTTTTAACGCACCCACGATACAGCAGAAATTGAAATTGTGGGGCAACGTTTCTTAAAAAAAAAGTGACAGTGACAGACAACTATGACAGAAAAGTCATAAATACAGGCAAAGTAATTGAAAAGCTTGTCTATCTTGTTTGAAGTTATTGTAGAATAAAATTTATATGGGACCACCAGCCCCCGTAGCATGACCACCGTAGACAAGGATTTCTTTGACGGAAGAATCGACAAAATGACAGATAGTGCAAAGAAATCTGTCATTGTGTCGACACAATCTGTCATTTTGTCGATTCTTCCGTCAAAGAAATCCTTGTCTACGGTGGTCATGCTACGGGGGCTGAAGGGCTGCCTCTACCAAATGCAAAAAATAATCACGTAAATCGACCCAGTACTCAAGGAGTAATCGGTGTAGGTACATACATGAAAAAAAAGATGCTGGTGGAATACATAACCTCCTCCTCTCTTGGAAGTTGGTTATTTATGAAAAGTTTTAAAAACTATTGCTACGTGCCATAGCCCTCAAATGTTCAAAAGGAAGCTTTTATTTTTTTTATTTATCATTTATTCTCTCTTCACAAAGCAGACTTAAAGTTAACGTGTACAAAAAATGTCTCAGCCGTATTCAACCTTTGTGAGAGACTGGTGCCTGATGTAGGTTTTTGGGAAAGACCTGTGTTACAGGTCATCAAGCCCCATCCACGGTTATAAATAGCATTATGGAGATACCTTGTAAGAGTAGGAGTTGCATATAAATACATAACAAAAATAAAAGAAGTTATAACAATAAAAAATACCTACCTATAATTTTGCAGATTATTTATTATACCTAATCCCATTTATTTTTCTTCGACTGCAAATGCAAGGTACAGTCGAGAAAACAATTAATTAAACCGCACCGCAGATTACCAACATAGAAATAGTTTCCCGGAATGCGGAATAAGCGGGACGAGCTAATCCGCAGTAATTTTATCTTTTGCGAATTAATTCAGCTGCTACAGAGTGGCTGGCTTGCAGACTTTCAAAATTATCTAGGATTTTATGCATTTTAAATGTGGTTCTAGTGGTTTCATAACCAGCCACATTATTCATGTTTTTTAAACTAACTTTGGGGGTATGGAGAATAGGGTGTAAAGTTCTTCATCCCCATAGAAGAGGGAGGATCCCCCATAGAAGAGGGAGGATCCCCCATAGAAGTGGGCTACTGCCTGACAGTTGTTGTCGGGTTCTTCTATATAGGGTGACTGGCAATTAGTGACCGATACGTAAACACGTGATTGTACTCATGATAGCAATCAACTTTCCCAAAAAAATAGTTTTTTACGAAAACCGCATACGCTGGCGCTGGCGCTGGCACCCCTTACGGAGCGGGCTTGCGAGCCGCGCGGGTACTGTGCCTACCCACTGTTGCACAGTACAATAGTAATGAGACAGAACGGCCCACGGCGTCACGCGGTTAACAGCTGATAGGTCACAAGCGCGCGCGATTTTCATACGGTTGTTGTGTTTTTGGGATAAAAGTGAACGAGTATAAAAAAAAGTTTCTTTGGGAAAGTTGTTTGTTATCATGAGCACAATCACGTGTTTAAGTATCGGTCACTAATTACCAGTCACCCTATATAGTCTTAAGTCGCGGATTACTTTACTTGCGCGATGTAGGATTTAGATGTATTTCGATGTTTAGTTCATCATCGGTATCATAGATGGCGCTGTAGTACTTTTTGTCCTATGTTGATCATCAGATGATGATGTTGCTGAATACTCTTTGTAGTGCCGCTACACTAACGTACTGATTTCTGTCTCAGAGTTCCAGTCCAGTCCAGTTCGATTCGGGCATAGTGTTATTGGGTTTTTTCATCAGAAATATCGCAGTCTGACTAAGTGACTGCCTCGTTGGTCTTGTTGTCGCAAGCGGGACTGCTGGTCATGACATCCTGGGTTCCATTCCCGGGTCGGAAAAGTGTTATTGGGTTTTTCCATCAGGAATTTCTCAGTAGCAGCCACGGAGTCTGTATCTTTGCCCGGTTGATGCCAATAGGCTCGCCCCCTATTACATGGGAATTAAATATAACTGGCGAAATGAGGGTGTACTATTAGGTACACCTCTGCTTTACCCTTCGAGGATTACAGGCGTGAGTGCGTCTGGATTTGTTTTCTGTTGATGGCAACAAACTCGCATCGCAACATGAGAATTAAGCATGCCTACTAAAGATACATCGCTGCTTATCCCTTAGGGCATTACACACACATCATACTGCATACACATACAACACACACATTACACACATACATTACACACACATACACACAAACACACATTACACACACACACATACACACACACAAACACACATTACACATTATTCATTACATTATACTGCTTTCATTTTGGGCAAGGGATAAGCAATCCTATTTTAATAACATGCAAAAGATCTTCTTACTGAAATAAATATTATTTCACTTCGTTCAACATGTCAATGTGTCAGTCGCACGCTCTTATCGACAACGAAGAAAAAACTTTAATACTTTCTTTTATTTATAGTGTTATTTAAACTAGCTCTTGCCCACAACGTCGTTCGCGAGAAATTATTATAAAAATATTACTTCCCTGTTTGAATCGGATTTTGTTAACAGTTTTGTGGGTTTAATTTTTTTTTGGACAGACAGACAGAAAAAAAATATTACAGCATTTTGCAGATATATAACCTACCACTGTTTGTCTATTGCATTAAGTACGCCTCTGTACACTGTGTGCTTGAAGTGTTAAATAAATAAAAGAGAGAAATCGGGTTTGGTTAACAATTTCAAGCGTTTTCATTTTTTTTTACGAAATCCTAATACTTTTTCTAAAATAAAACTAGTTTTAGTTACTCCTTATAACATCAGCTATCTGCCAGTAAAAGTTCTGAAAATCGGTCGAGCCGTTTCAGAGAGTAGCCGGAACAAACAGACAAACAAACAAAAAAAAAAAAATTTTTTTTGTTTTAAATACCGTAAATACTTTCAAATGCATTCAGTAAAAAGCTGTTATTTTGAAGTTACAAACAGACACTTCAATTTTATTTATTTATATCTTATAAAATTGCGCTTCTCCCTGTATTCATGTAAATGTAAAACTGGTTCACATCCGTAACCTCACTAATTCAGGTCCAGTTGAAAACCAGCGTCGGGCACTAGTTGTCCGGCATTTTGCTGAACTGGGCTTATTTGGCGCCGCCGTGAGGCACACAGTGTCGCACTATTCTATATATATTTTTGTTTTTGATTTAAGTTTATTAATTTTTTTTTGTTTTTTATTTGTTATTTTTTTATACTGTGTGCACTTGTGGCATGTGCCAAATAAATGTATTTTCTTTTTTTCTTTCTTTTCTTTCATGTTTAACATTTAAATAACTTCTTACTTGCACAGCAGTTAACATGACAAGTCGAGTTTTAGAAAAATTTTGCATTCCGTATACTTGTCGCTTTCAAAAGTTCAATTCTAACTAAGTCGTTGTTATTTAAACATCACTACAGCTCCTCAATTGTGTAAAAACTTTCCATCCCACTCTGAAGAATTTTAAAGGACATTGTTAATGGAGGTCAGATTGGCAGTCGCATCAAGTAAAATACTGGTATTCAGCTGCATCCAGTTAGACTGGAAGCCGAACCAACCATAGTTGAGAAAAGGCTATGCAGATTACGTTTTTGAAAAAAATGTCTATTTGACAGAGTAAATAACGTCACAATGAATATTGTTGAATTGTTACTGTTAGTGTCTTACACCATTACACCACAGGCTATCTGCCAGATCACAACAAAAATCATACATCACCTGAAAATCTAACCTAAAGATAAAATCCTAGGAACATCACCATAAATCCTACGATGAAAGATGGGACAGCAGCGGTCCAGCCATAAATTACATTAGCACTCGTGATTTAGCCTGACTTTATGTGACAAGCTTAATTTATGAGTATTAATTATGAGTTCAAAGCGGTCTCATTAAGATTTGTTTAGCTTTATATTTAGAAAAGGTGAATGGGACGAAACATTAAGCTTGATAACCGAGAAGTTGTGTGGAAATCGGTTGTCATGGTACGGGCTTTGATGCGGAGGAATGAGGAACATTTCTTGAGGAACGTTTTGAGTATGAATGTGGATTTGTACTGTCACTTACGGGATATCTAACAATGGTCTGGTGTGTCTTTAACAGTGTTTCTGAATGTGGATTACAATATTCTACACATTTATAATGTAAAATAAGATAAAGTAACTAACAAATAAAAAATGGCGACAAAAAACTCCTCAACGCTGTCAACTGGTAATGTCCCCAAGAGACTGGTGACGTTGCCACGTTGTATGACTAAAAATGAAACTCTGCAGAGCGGCTTGCCCCATCGTCTCTTGGAAATATTCGGGCAAGCGAATTTCCATGCATCGATAGCCTCCGAGAAGCATGGCACATCAATATCAATCAGTGTGGAAGCCAGGACATTCCTGATTAATTTCTCAGTTCATGTGGATGGTTTGTTCCGGCTAATCTCCGAAACGGCTGGACCTATTTTCAGGTATTGGCAGATACCTCATGTAATACGAAGTAACTTAGGCTATTTTGTTTTAGAAAAAGTCTTTGGGTTCCGTACAAAAAAATGAAAACCCTTGAAATTGTTAACCAAATCCGATTTCTCTCTTTTATTTATTTAACACTTCAAGCACAAAGTACAGAGGCGGATTTAATGACATAGGCATTTTCTACCATTCAACCTTGGGGTGATGCAGAGACAAACAGTGGTAGGTGTATACAACATTAGTTTGTATTGTATTGTATTGTATGACGGGCTGGTGTCCGCAACTCCATGTCGAAGCGCGTATTTTGCGTGCGGGTGGGAAATTTATTCGATCCACCCCAACTCCCCGAGAAAAGCCAGCAGCGCCTTGATGTTGCTGATAATCTCGCGGAGAGTACCTGGGTTACCGAAGTACTTTGCCCTGTATGTTGCAACCACTGGGCAATGAAGAAGCCCGTGGGCTGCTGTTTCGTCTTCCTCCATGCAGGCTCGGCATAGGGGGCTGTCTGTGACTCCTATGACAAAGAGGTGTTTATTAAAAGAGCCGTGTCCAGTGATGGTGGCTGTTAGTGTGCGTACAACATTAGTTTTAGTATATGCGAAACCTGATACACGTGTCTAGTATTTTTATGTAAAGAATCTAGGTACAAAATTTCAAAACTGTTTCATGAAAAATCACAAAGTTATAAGCTTGTTCTGTTACCTAGTTGTCCGCACAAAAACGCGGTCACCACGCAGCGCGCGCCTCCAGCGTCATCTTGAGCTCATTGGTTATAATAATTTGGCAGTAGGTACCTAAATTATTGCGATAGGTACTCAAAGTCGCTCGGTATCCAACTTTTAACTTTTTTAAATATTTTTGGGAAAAAATATAACATGGCTTAAAAAATATTGGAATCGATTCAGTTACTTATTCTGAACAAACTATATTCAGGTTTCGCATATACTAAAAATAATGTTGTATATCTGCAAAAAAAATACACATCCAACTACTATTTTCAAGATAAGTTTCGGCCATATTTAGAAGGTAAATAAATGAAACGAAAACTCAAAGCCAAATTGGATTGTAATTAAATACGAACAAAAGAAGAAATCGAGAGGTTTAATAATAACTGCTTGACCTAAAAGGCGAGTTGTACTGAACCTCTGGTTTAATAAAATGAACAATACTTTTACTGAAACCTGACCTAGGTAAGGATTTATCGGTACTCGTTAATCTCGAGTCGAGTTTTAATGAAACGCTTTTTATAATAAACAAAAAGGAAAATAATCTTGCTGCAGAAACGAGTCTGGTTGCTAGAACTTCCTTGAGAGCTTATAGATAGCACTTTCGTTACGTGGGCTGATATGAAGAGCAAATAAAAAAATCTAATCGAAATTTGACATTCTATCAGCGCAGTTTTTTCTCTCTCTTCGCATCGGGTATGTTCACACATGCGCACACCGACTGCTTTCACGCGACTAAGCGTAAGCGCGCCGGCTCCTTGGTGCGCAGAATACGGGCCAGCTCCAACACCGTGTTAGCGATTATTGGGGGAAGGCTTGACTGTCCTTTCATTCGACATTGTTCTAATAGACATGTCGCTGTACCAATGCCGGAGAAACGGTTGTAAATAATTATTATTCTGAGTTTCATTGATTTTGATGTATTGCATTTTAATTGGATTTTAATTGAGTTGAGTGAATTTTAATTGTATGTCATTGTATTTGAGTCAATTCTATGCGTATTGTAATTTGTTTTATTTTTTTCTAAATTGATGTGTATTGTATGTGATTATATTGTGATAAATGGCGATGGGTGTAAATTACTTGCATAAATGAATTTAAATATATATTTTTAAAGTTCTCCATGTTTTATCGTTAAATGGGCATACAAATAGTATACAATTATTCTAAATTTAAAATAAGTGGCCTAACATTGTTATAAAAAAAAATCTCAGCGTGGTCACAGTAATAAAAATAAATAAAACAATTATACTGTCAAACGGAATACGACAAATCAAAAGTGCCTGTAACTGGCCTACTTGAAAAAAAAAAAAAGTAAGTCATTCAGAATAACAAAATGTCAATTGGTACAAACAAGGCTTACTAGATTTTCGAATATCTAGGCTCTAATAAGAATCTATGAGGTTATATATCTAACTATTCTGAAACAGCCTACACGTGTCAGCACTCCGCCTCTGTACAAAAACAGACCTTGACCATTGACCATAAAATAACAATTAAGAAATCACTACATCATTCCAGACTAATTTGCTTATCAAACTATAACAGTAGCATAATAATGTTTTAGCCAGAAAATTACGCTCTCTGTTATAATGACGGCACAATTCCGCTTATAATCACAGAATGCCAGGTAAACAGTACAGCCACAACACACAAAATGGACACAAAAGATCAACTCCATACAAAAACACGAAAAAGTACTTGCTCCTCGCTTTTTTGAGATCGGTGTAGTACAGGAGCAGTGGTGGCCAAGATTGGAGCCTCTGGATTCGAACCCAAACAGATATTTTAATTTGCTTCTTTTTTTTTTAGTGTGACTCGTTGGTCGAGTGGTTGCAAGCGCGACTGCTGAACATAAGGTCCTGGGGTCGATTCCCGGGTCAATTGTTATTGAGTTTTTCCATAAGGATTGGCCAGTAGCAGCCACGGAGTCTGAATTTGTGCCCGGTTGATGGCAATAGGCTCGCCTCCCATTACATGGGACTTTATAGAATAGAATAGAACTAATTTATTTGCATTGAATGTAGGTACATACATGAGTTGTGACAGTAGTAAGTATTTGTTCCTGGTTCATTCTACCATTTGGAATGCAAAAATTAAAAATTATAATCAATTATACAACTTCAATTTAAAATCTTTCACAACAATTCAACAAATTATTTTCTAACAAAAAATCAAAATCAAATAATAATACAGCTATATTTTATCTGTTAGGTTATACTTTTCGTTAAGTTATAACTAGCGAAATGTGGTAGTACGATTAGGTACACCTCTGCTCAACCCTTCTGGGATTACAGGCGTGATGTTATGTTATGGTCGAAGCAGTAAACTTATATGACGCAAACTGTACGTTACATGTGACTGTTCCTCAATTACCCTAGGCTGATAAAATTTTCTTTTTTTTTATATACTAAATTGGCTTACTCTTGACCTCAATCTAGTCCTGGACAGAGATGAGGTCGACGATGGAACGAGCTAACCCAAAAGAAGCCTATTAACTCGCGACTTAAATAGATTGGGGTCATATGAACTTGGGAACACCGACGCAGGCAGGAAATTCCACTCCTTGGCTGTACGCATAATAAATGATGTAGCAAAGCGCTTCGTGCGAATGTGTGGAACATCGACAAGGTATGGGTGATAACCTGCAGTACGTCTGGACTCCCGATGGAGGAAGGGCGATGGTGGGAATGGTGAATTCATGTAAGTATTAGTATTATGGCGGTTTTCCCCTCTCTCAGTCTATACGAGTATGTCCATGCGTTTGTTTCACTTGTTGTTTAAATGTGACCTTCTGGATTTTTCTGTGATGTCAACTTGACAATCCAGTAACGACTCCATTAACTGGGACAGCGGGTTTAGCGTTTATTATTATGCTCGTTTTTAATAGAAAATTGTGGATTTTGTTTTCTAGTTTTTCTGAGCAGATTTTTTTTCAAGGAAAAGGCCTGGATTTCGATTCTGGAGTCGAAGCAGGCAAAGTGTTTATTTTAAATACAGGGTGTAAACAGACCCTTCACATAGCCGTCAACCAAGCATTCTGTACATCAAACTAAGTAACTTTGCGCAAAAATTATTGCTGGGAATCGACTTTTTTTTTGGGGTGAAAAATCACGTTTTACGGTAAGACTCGATGGAAAGCACTCAAAGCATTGTGCTGATGGATGGATTGAATAGTACGGGGCTCGTGTGTAAAGAATAAATCTTACATTAAAAACATGTATCAAAAAAAAAACTTATGAAAAAGTTGGAACTTAGACCCCCAATATCTCCGTAACTAGAAGGTTCCCAGGTATGGTCTAGAACAAAAAAAAATATCGCAAAGACGGGGAGAACAAGTGCCTTTCGGATATGTTAAGGGTCTATTTACACACTTTATGTGCTATTGTGCATAGCACACGTTTACCCTGTGTTATGTGTACTTATTCACCGACTCTTACCCCCTACGGAATACACAGGCTTGATGTTATGTAATCAAAACATTTTGAATGGTAACGCGAGCGGGAATCAGAATAATATCCATTCAGTAATAAGGTTAATGCAAGCGTATATTAACTGAATATTCAGCCCTGCTTTAATAACGCGATGGGGTTAAAATTTCATATTTCGCACTAGTGTTTTGAATTCGTAGAGATTTTGTGCATTAGAAGTGGTATTGGTTTATTTTTGTGTGTTGGAAAAAGAACGTTTAAAAATATAAAAATGGAATGAAAGGATGATGGATGGAATGGATGATGGTATATAAAGGTGTAAACATACCCTTCACAAAGCCGTCAACCAAGCCTTCTGTACATCAAACTAAGTAACTTTACGCAAAAATTATTGCTGGGAATCGACTTTTTTTTTGGGGTGAAAAAGCACATTTTAAGGTAGGAATCGATGGAAAGCACTCAAAGCATTGTGTTGTTGGATGGATTGAATAGTACGGGGGTCGTGGAGGTGTGTAAAGTAAAAATCTTACATTTAAAACATGTATTTAAATCAAAAACTTGTGAAAAAGTTGGGACTTTGACCCTCAATCTCCTTAACTCCTTAACTAGAGGGTTCCCATGTATGGTCTAATACAAAAAAAATATCGCAAAGACGGGGAGAATAAGTGCCTTTCGGCTATGGTAAGGGTTTATTTACACCCTTTATAATGGGAATGGGATGTAATGGTGTTTGGGTTTTTTTGTTTTGATTTGAATCTAACGGTCACAGGTGATTTTCTCAATTGCAGGGTGAACGAAACTATACTATACCTGCAACTACTACAGGATGATATCAGGTAAACATCGCACTAAAATAAACATGTTTGACTTAGCAATGTCGATTGTCAGGATTTATTCCGTTAGGCTCGTACATCATGTGGGCAGACGATGGGTTTCGTGCTATGAAAATACACTGGATGCGGTACACTGTTTCTATTAAAGTAACAAATTACTTGAAATTACAATTTAAACGACATCTCAACTCCGCTGTGATCAGATATTTAATGTCGTCCTCGCCTCGAGCTATAAACATCAGGGCTCTGTAGAAGCACGCTGTGGTGTGGGTAGACTTGTAAGTATGTCGTGTGATGTCACCAATGGTGTACTTGCGACTCATTCCAAGTCCGTACTAATGACCGGATTCGACGAATTTTTGTTTTTAACCACAGTGTCACTTTGTACTGCACAGTTAATCCACCTTGAAGTGGTCATACTGTAGATACATTTTGGTTAGGTTATGTTTCTTCTTATTAATTGGCAGTTCATTGTTTCGAAACAGGTAGGAATAACATAACATCACACCTGTAATCCTCGAAGGATTAGGCAGAGTTGTACCCATTAGTACACCCATAGTACCAGTGCCAGCGCCAGTGTCAGTGTGTGTACCGGTGCCAGTTATTTTTAAGTCCCATGTAATATGGGGCGAGCCTATTACCATCAACCGGGCACTAATTCAGACTCCATTAAAAATTCAACCAAATGGCACAGGTGGGAATAAGATCTTATTTTATGTGTCTTTTCGCATCCACCTCTTTGTTCTTTAGATCTTAATGTTTCCTTGTTGAATGTCAACAGCAGAAGACAGAAATGAAAAAAACGATGTATTGCTATTGACACAGCTTGTTTGTTGACTGAACTGACTGGGCAATATAAATTAATTAATTGTTCATTGTACCTGGCTATATTACCGCATATAATTCGTGTTTAATATGAATTCCAAATTAATCGGAGGAGCTCATGGCTCAATAATAACAGGCGCTCGGCTCAATCTCCACGCTTGCTTGTGGCGTTGGTCTGCGGATGGATGACCACCCATTGCATACCGAGTTTCCTCCGTCCGTTGGAAAGCACGTTGAGCCGTTGGTCCCGGCTGTCAATTGTAGATCTTTGACAGTCGTTACAGGTACTACTAGTGGTCCAAATGTCGGACATCCAGCCTTACCAAGGGATATCGTTTTACGCAGTACTAACTGGACTGTGGAGGTCAGATAGGCAGTCGCTCCATGTAAAATACTGGTGCTCAGCCACATCTGGTTGGACTGGACGCCGACCCCAACATAGTTGGGAAAAGTCTAGGCAGATGATGATGAATTCGAAATTACATAAGATGAACTTGCAATGAACTGGATATTGGTTTCGACTTATAGATCAACACACTTATTAGACTACATGGGATCAAGATCGCCTCTCCTCATTTTTACTAGCCGATCCTGATCCGAGGCGATGCCGTTTCGATATGTATACTCCATACTATAATGCCCACTCGTTGTAGTATCGACTTTCATAGGAAGAATCTGTGTGAACAGTGAAAAAATAATGAGCTGGCAGTGTCTCTTTGGGCGACACTGCCGTTTCTATTTTTAAATTCATATGTAAAAGGGAATTTTACGTCTATTTTTAGACGCATCTAGACCACGCCCACGCGCTTCAAGTTGACCTACCCGGTATTTTGCCATTTGGGCTCATATGCCTAATACAATGGTACAACTCCCGTCCTGCCATCTGTTATACATTTCGAGATACAAAGCTCGCAAAGTACTTACAGTCAAATTGTGTTAATTGCATTTCTGACAGGCACGCCTATTCCACTGATAATAGATGTTCATATGAATTCACGTCAAAAGAGAGGCTTATACCTGGCCGGGGGTAAATAAAGACGGTGCTTTATGATAATGATGATCCCATGCAATGTTTATAACCGTGCATCGTTCTCACATCTTTACATAGTATAAAGCTAAGTCTCTCCCGCTGTTTGTACGCTTAGATCTTTTAAACTACACAGTGAAAATTATTATATGTATTATATTGTGTATCTACATTGCACCCGTGCGAAGCCGGGGCGGGTCGCTAGTAATGTATAATCTCAACTTGATTGATGTACCTTAAAATTTAGTAACAAAATTTTGATTTAAAAGAGTGTCCATGGAGTTTAATGGCCATTCTTCTCCATAGAGATCTACGCTTTGGAATGGGCAACTACAGTTCTTTCACAAGTTATTATGCATTTTGACTGTGACTGTATCTTCGTTTTTTATTCGTTTTTTTGACATTCAAAAGTGCCTGTAGTGGTCTAATTGAATTAAATGCTTTGAGTTTGAGTTCATAGATCAATAAAGTTATGAAAAAAAAAAGAATATCTACTCCAGCCTTCTTAGTATTGGCGTAATTTCCTTCTTTATTCTGTTTCCATCATTATCTCCATCAGAAATTAAATTAGTAACTATGGAATTTTCAATTTTTATTTTTTAAGAATTTTTCGTCTTTTTCGTTAATTCCTAGCGAACAATCACTCCAATTGAGTTATATTGTTTGACATTAACTTTAATTAAATAGCGCTTAACTGCGTACACACCTACACCATCTGTTCTCCAGAAACAGGTACATTATACAAACATATAATTATTGCCCTTTGAACTAACATCAAAGCTGCATTATAATGATTTCTCGGAAACCTCATAGCATTCGACTGAAGGAAAATATTGACTGCCGTGCTTGCTAATATTACCTAATGTGAAATATTAAACCGTCGCTGCCTGTTTGTGTCTATACAAATAAGTACAATTGAAGTGTAATTAAAATAAAATTTGTAATTTCAAAATAACAACTTTTTACTGAATGTTAATAGTGAAAGTACATAGGTACGAAACTCATAAAAAAATAGTTTTTTTCCTAAGCTCCGAAACGGCTAAACAGATTTTGTCGCGACTTTTACTGGCAGATAGTCAGCTATCTGATTAATATTGATTCTAATTATTTTTCTTAAATAAAAGTTAGCCTAAGTTACTCCTTATAGCACTTATGTTATATGGAGTACCAGAAGGGAGGGGAGTGAGGGGGGTAGTGTTGTAGGAGTGTTAGTGGAGTAGGAGTGTTGTGATGAGGCTTAATTTTATTTAAAAAATGTGATTCTGAACTTTGAAAATAAAAAAAAAAAACGCGGGTGAACTTGGTGGTAAAATCGTTAGTCTTTTATAAATAATAAAAGATACAGGTCTTCAAAGGTATTCATTGATTTTATAATGATAGGTGGTCAGTCAATAACTAATGAATTTGAAGTCTAGATAGTGGAGGCATTTCTGGAAATTGTTCAAGGCTGATATGAAGGCTGTTTGAAAAAGAAATTGTTGGTTTAGTAGTTTGATTATAATGTTTGAAGGTAGGCACGTATAGTTTATAGTTTATTCTCTCTTTTTCTTTGCGTGTCGATGGTAATCTAAATTGTGTCAGCCCAGAACTGAGCCACTAGTTTGGCTCTTTCGGTAGCATCCATCAGTTCCCGTAGTGAACAAACAACAGGACACGCAGGACATGTATTAGATCCCCCATCGTTTGTAAAACAACACCACATTACACTGCAGGGCAGTCATTAATGATTCTCCTTAGCAGGTTTTCCTTGCTGCGACCAACCTGGGTCCGGAGTCTAGTTTATTAATTAACCTGGGTCAAATAAATTTATTTTATTTCTTTTTTAATTATGAATTTGGCAAGTTGGTCGGGGTTTCAGCCCAGAATTAAAAATAATAATTACCATTCAATGCTGGATTCTGAGCTAAAATCGAAATAAATGAAAAATATAATATGACATCACGCCTGTAATCTCAGAAGGGTTAGGCAGAGGTATAGGTACTAATAGTACATCTACAATTCGCCGGTTTTGTTTTAGTCCATGTAACAGGGGGCGAGCATATTGCCATCAACCGGTCACAAATCCAGACTCCGAGGCTGCTATTGAGAAAATTCAGATGAAAAAATTCAACAACATGTTGCCCGACCTGAGAATCGAACCCAGGATCTCATCCTCAGCAATCGCGCTGCCGACCATTAGACCAAACGGGGCAGTCCGAGAAAATTTTCTTAATAGTAAACAGCCTGGAAAAAATCGAAAGACAACCTAGATTAAAGAAAATAACATGTTGCGCCGACCTCAAGTAACATGGGGCAATAATAATAATAATAATAATAATATTCCACAACTATCACACAACGCCGTCTAGTCTCAAGCTAAGCAGAGCTTGTGTTATGAGTACTAGACAACTGATAAACATACTTATATATTTCTAAATACATACATATATAGATAAATTACACCCAGACACAGAACAAATGATCATGCTCATCACACAAACATTTGTCCTGGGTGGGAATCGAACCCACGACCTCCGGCATAGCAGTCAGAGTCACTGACCACTAGACCAACAGGCCAGTCTATGGCAATGGCAGGAAGATGCTGCTGATGAAGCCTTTGTCAAGAAGTGCGACATTTACACACTGAAATAATTACCACATAAATTACCAGTCAACTTACTTACGATAAAATTATCCAAAACTAGCTTTTACCCGCGCCGTCGCTCGCTTTAATTTAGAATTTGACAATCAATGCGCACTACTAAAGTTTCTATAATAATATAATTGAATCATGATTCGAAAGACATGTGGCGCCATCTATAACAACGTTATTGTTGTTTTCCTAGGGAATAATACTTTTTTTCGGGATGAAAGGTAACCTATGTCAGTTTCTGTACACCTGACAACGTATATGCATAATTTCAGGATGATCGGTTGAGTGGTTTAGGCGTGAAAAGGTAACAAACAAACAAACTTACTTTTGCATTTATAATATTAGTTAGGATTAGGCAGAAATATGTCGCCAGGCCTAATGCTATAAGTGCTACTTAGCAAACACCGTAAAATGAAGCCTATTAACTTATAATATTAGGTCAAATCTGGAACATTGACCTTTGTTGGTGATAGGTCGATGTGCCGTGGAGAATAACTTACGACATATCGATTTTGGGGTTAAGTATTTCTTTAGGTATTGAATTTTACAGGTTTTTTATGACTACAGGTAATATTGATAGTGTTTTTGATAAAAAGTCAACGACGTCAAGCCCTTGTTATGAAGACATTTGGAGGAAATGTCATAATTATACTTACCTATACAGTACATGTACATTATTTTAAACATATATACATTTTTTGTCGGATAATAATAAAATGTTTCCAACAAAACAGCAATACGCACACGTTCAAAATGTATAGAACACCAGATAGACAAAAACATGTCTTCAATATATTGTATTTGTGTTTATTTTGGTTAGCCTGCACACAAACTTGTATATTTTTTGTAGTGTTTATTATATTTTCTAGAGGTAGTTGTTTTATATTATAAGTATAACCCAAGTACTGTTTATTTTATTATCATATTTATGTAAAAATATTTATGCTGTCTTGGCTTCCGTACGTTTTTTCACGGGTGACCACTGAAAACCAGCGTTGTGTTGTGGGCCCCCCATAGCACAGCATTATGCTGAGTGGTAACCTGCTTGTCGCAGTCACGACATGCAAGCTGTTAATTTTTTTCTTTTTTGTTCCGTCCTGTTGAATTTATAGTTTATTGTTTTATTTGTGTTTTGTTATTTAATTTTTTTTGTAATTTTCTGTGATGCACGTCATGTCCCTGCGGCAAATAAATATATTTTCTTTCTTCTTTCTTTCTTTCAGATTAAAAAGAATCTATATATACATATAAAATGAATCCCTATTTCTTTTGGTCACGGCATCACGCATAGGTAGTAGGAAAAGGTGCATTGCAACGCATTGGTGCATTGGTACAGCTAGTATATCAATAAAAATATTAATAGAAATGATCCCATAATGTACTGAATACCCTTTCACCCTGTACACGTAGCTAAAGGCCTAGACACAGTAACATTTTAAATTATCAATTTCTCGCTGTTCATAAAAAAGCTTTTGTTAAACCGTTTAAAAAAATCGAAAAGTGAAATGCTTTGAAACCCATTGTCGCTTGTCTAGATCCTTTGGATTATGCAATCTCTATTAGCTTCTCTGATTGTTTGACGGAGATAACAACAACCAATCCAATCACTTGACACGAGATTGAATAGGCTCCCGAAAATCGGACCATTGTTCCACACACGGCCAATCGGCACAGTGGTTGAGCGACTGGCCCACGATGCAGGAGAAATTAAAAAAAAAATGCGATGAATGAATGAGTGACCGAATCAATGAAAAAAGTTGTCTGTATGTTTGGTGTATTTTCTATCAGTAAGAGGAATTCTCCAACATATAGCCAGTATTCCATAAAGGGGAGGGCAGAGTAGACACCCAAATTTCGCCCGATGTGTTAAAATTCTATGTTTAGTGGTAAACACATACACAAATCTATTTTCTAGGCTTCCCAGAAAACCAATTAACTCTTTGCCCAACTCGAGTATCAAACCTAGGACCACACACAAGCAATTCTAGGTATTACGTAAGAAGTTCCAGTTCTAACAAGTTAACTCTGAGGTAGGAACATAATATCGCAGTTTATTGGCTTCCAAGTTTCAACCTACAACTAACTAGAGTAAAGCTAATATTAGACGTTTCACATGAGTGAGCGGTTCACTCGAGGCTGTTAATTTTTATTTCATTCCAGGGACCCGACAAAACTGCATGAGAATGATAATTCATCTCATCATCATCATCATCATCATTCATCTTCTTATCATTATTATTTTTCGATAATTCGATAGGTGATGGAAGGTACCGAAATCAGAAAGGTGTCAAAATCCAACATTTTTCGATCGGTTCACTAATGATATTTTTACTATTGATTCATTTTTTGTTTAGTTGTTTCACTTCAAGTGAAAATAATGTTTAAACAAAAAGGCAGAAAATACAGAAAGTCAACTACTTTTTTTGTACTAAATAGACTTGCGTTTGGCAGCAATGCCAAATCGCCTGGTGTGAAGCGATGATGCGGTCTAGGGTGGAGAACGCTTGCCTAGATGAAACCGATTCACATGAACTTTGAATAGATTCAGATTATAATGATCAGGAAACAGAGAAGCCGGCAGTGAATTCCATAGATTGGCGATGGCGGTTCGCACATTAAATGTGAAAGCATAGCGCTAGAATCCTAACATTCCTTTTGTTCATTGTTTTAGGCTTTCACGATTTAAAACTAAACTTAAAATATCACTTACGGGATCTCTTTCGTGATTGTTCAGTCGTCCCGCGATCACGGTGGCGGCGCTTGCAACACCGTGGAAATATCGGGAGCTCAAAATAATGAACAATCACGGAAGATATCCCGTAAGTGACAGCATATGTTTATTTCTTTTGTTTCGTCCACAATAAAAGGCAAACATGATCAAAAAGTGAATGAAGCAACTGATACCCGCTTAACAAATAAAATACTCTACCTAGTTTCCTTTCGTCCACAAAACCAACCTGTTTACGTATTTTCTCCACAACCGAAAACGTCTCAACAAAAGCAATATTTTAGACAAAGTGGGTAAACACTAGTTAAAAAGTTGCTAACACTTGGCCAATTTAACTTCGCTAACTGGCCCACTTTGGCCGGCTGTTTCAAGTGGCTAGCAAGGAGTTTGTCACACCGTTCCGTAACACGTGTCGGTGAATAAGTTCGTGAGTTATTTGCTGCTGCGGTGTGAGTGGGGTTTTAAGTAGGATGTAGGACCTTGAATGTTTATGTGCAACTTAAGTATGAGGTTGTGGGGAACTGGCTCATGAGTGACTATGGAGTTTCTCAAGCTCATGTTTAAAAAAAATGTGAATTGCTCATTTTAGTATGAACACATTCCAATTTTAAATCTAGAATCTTGATTTAAACTTTTGCTGTAAATAATAGTATATCTAAGCCGGAGAGGTGATCTGTACAGCAGGACTTACCTACTTCAGACACCTTTCTCTATTTAAGATTGTGTATATACCAGTGCCTGTTACTTCTGATGTTGAGATAAATAAGGATTTATTATTATGATTACTTTCTACGTTATAAGTTTTTAAACTATCATGGTCACTAACATTATCATTAACACTAGAAACGGGATATTTACCATGTTTACTGATTGTTTTGAGTTCCCGATATTTCGGCGCTGTTGCAAGCAACATGATCACGGATAAACTGAAGTTATTGCGGGTGGGTGTTTATGAGTAGATAAATCGGTCTTCCCACTTTCTTCCATTCCATTTTTTTTCCATTCTAGATTCTTTGTAGGAATCATTCAATTCAATTTCAAAGATATTATGGCTGTCCACATTTACTTATGTATTGTTGCCACCAAATATTGAGTTCATTCGAAGCTTATTTCTGTTAGCTAATTTCGAAGTCATAATTATGTGTTTTTTTTTTTGTTGAAAAGAACGAAAGGTAATCTGTTCTGCGGACTAATTGAAACCACTAAGGTTTCGACTCCACCGAAGCGGACAGACGAGAGGAGAGCAGATGTGTTGTAAACCACCAATAGAATTTCGTCATTTACACTTCTCGTCTTCGCTTAGCTTTTATGGAAACGGTTGAGCAGAGAGGTGAGGAGATGTGTCATATTTATTCAACGCACAACGGGTACAAGAAGAGACGTGAGTGGCGTGCAGCGGTAGCTGGACTGGGCTTAAGGCGCATATATACGACTTTTAACGTTTTTAAATTGAACATCACGTCTAAACTTGTAGTCTTATTTCCTTGAAAAAAATATATGTTATATGTTATACTAGACAATTTTCTTCATAATTTGATATGTGAAAATGTGAAATTATATTTTTATAACATAGTGTAATTAATTTGTAAAGTAATGTCTAACGCGGGCAAAAAAACGATAATCACGCAAAAACTATCGGGCGTATTTGCATGAAAATTTGACCATCTAAAAGACAATTAATGAGCCATATTATAGTACACGACTTTTATTTGTATTGTGTTTGATAAATCAAGGGGGGTTGTTTTTTCGAAAAAACTTGGTGCGCGTTGAAGCGGGAGCCCTTGCGGGCGATGGCTCGAATACTCGCTCAAGGTCGCTGGCACTTAATGTCGCCGTAAGTAGCCTGTACACACATCTCTGCTCCGGTCTATCCAGTACGCATCTCCGCACAGCTTCTTCTACAACCCTAGCTTCTAAGCATCTCTTCTCCGCTTCACACATCTTATGTGGAGTCCGAGCCTAACGTAACGCAGTCGTGATTGTCAGCACTCGTTGCAAGTCCTTGCAAGGCATTCTCGCACCGTAATGTACCAAATAGCAGTCTACATAACATAAAATTGCATGATACCTTCTAACGTTGTTTCAAAATATAAAAATCTCGTGGTACACTCAGTCGTAAAAGTGGTTCGCTTGGTTGATTGACATTTTTACGCGACCGTCCGACTTCAGTACATAAGATCATAAAAATGTTATAAAATATTATTTTATAATGATACTGCTTTGACCCCGCTCTGTTGTTTGAGCAAGAAATTGGTTTAGTTTATGTTTCCTGGTTTGGAGAGCCTCGTGATTAAATAACACTAAAAGTGTTCGACTTGCCATTTCTATATTTTTGACCATCCTGGTGGGTACTCAGAACCCTGAAAATCTGACAACCAGTCTTACCAGGGGTAACGTGTTACCTAGTGACTGGGGTGTGTAGGTCAGATAGTTGATTCTTATTCTTTATTGTACAAGCAAACAAATAAAAATAAATAACATACCTACGTGGAAATTGCAGAAACAAGATATTCCTAGTAAGAGCTTGAACTTTGGATCAGTGCCCAATTTACGGCAATAGGTTGGCCCCTATTACATGGAACTTGTACTGTGTATAGATAACAATGATTCTCAACAAACTTACAATTTCTATGTATTTCAGATTTAGGTCATCTGTTTAATACTAATGAGCATTTTCATTGCGACTATATATACCTAAAAATATAATTGCACTTTTCTAATTTCAGCTTTCAGCTCCAAGCCGAGCATTGAAAATCTAGCGGTGTACTTTTATTTAAGCATTATGTATGTTAGGTGTTGCCTAGTGTTCGTGAAAATGGGTATCAGTAACGCTAATATTATTATACAGGATCATGTTCTGTTTAATACCCACGCTTTTGGGATTGCTAGGCTTAAAATTCCATTAAAATTGGCTTAGTATAATGAGCGGACACAGGAGAAATATTAATTTGGACTGTTACCGCCGCACTCACAGATATAATTATAAATAATTCATTGATAACTTAATTGACCCGCATAATTTTAAATATAGTAACAACATGATCCGTGGCTATCCCATTGACAACATTCCAGGTAAAACTTCATCATCTGCTTAGCCGTTTCCCAACTATTATTGGGTCGGCTTGCAGTCTAACCGGATTCAACTGAATACCAGTATTTCACATGGAGCGACTGCCTACTGCCCCACATACGGATTACATAGTGATTACATACGGGACCGAAACATGGTCGCTTACAATGGGCCTTATCAGAAGGCTTAAAGTCACCCAAAGGGCAATGGAGAGGGCTATGCTCGGAGTTTCTTTGCGTGATAAAATCAGAAATGAGGACATCCGCAAGAGAACCAAGGTAACCGACGTAGCCCGAAGAATAGCCAAACTGAAGTGGCAGTGGGCAGGGCACATTGCTCGCAGAACGGATGGCCGATGGGGCCGAAAAGTTCTGGAGTGGCGACCGCGAACCGGAAGACGCTGTGTTGGAAGGCCTCCCACTAGGTGGACCGATGACCTGGTGAAGGCTGCAGGGATCCGCTGGATGCGAGTCGCATGGGACCGGTCAATGTGGCGACACTTGGGGGAGGCCTATGTCCAGCAGTGGACGTCTTTCGGCTGAAATGATGACTGCCTATTTGACCTCCACAACCCAGTTAGTACTGCGTAATACGATACCCCTTGGGAAGACTGGTTGTCAGACTTTTGGGCCACTGATCACCTGTAACGACTGTCATAGATCTACAAAATGACAGCCGGGACCAACGGCGTAACATGCTTTCCGAGGCACTGAGGAAACTCAGTATGTAATGGGTGGTCACCGATCCATGGACCAACCTACGCTAGCTTAACATAAAAATCGACCCGAGCGGCTGTTATTATTTAGCCACGAGCTTATCAAATTACACTTGAAATATGAACTGTATTTTTAATGTCATGTGTGTCTAGTGGTTGCAAACGCGACTGCTGAGCATGAGGTCCTGGGATCGGTTTCTAGTTCGGGCAAAGTGCTATTGGGTTTTTCCATTAAGAATTCCTCAGTGGCGGCCACGGAGTCTGGATTTGTGCCAGGTTGATGGCAATAGGCTCGCTCTCTTTTACATTGAACTTAAACATAACTGG